>JAQGDG010000473.1:0-136778 GCA_029844215.1 Przewalskia tangutica | reverse complement strand
ATACTTCCCAGTCCGGTCCACAAAACCAGAAACCCTAGGAAAATCTCCATAGTCAGTTGGAGTATTGTGTAGAAGTTGGTTAGAACTAAGGGTGGTTTAGAGCGGTTGGGCGCCGGAGTTAGAGCTAAGCGATTGCCGGGATCGACTTTTTACTTGGATAATTATGGGCTTATCGAGGAATTATCTTGTCCTCTGTGTAATTGGAAATTACATGTTGTTAGAATATATAGTTGAAGTATACTATATATAGAACTGAACGTAGTTAGTTGGCAATGTCTTTTGACTTAAGCCTGAAGAACTGAACTGAACTGTAATTACATAGGATTGTATTACAGTAGACTTGTGTAGTAGTACTGTGGAGTAGAATTGTACCCGTTCAGGTTAGATGTATGAACCCCCCCCCTGGTTGGCTTGATGGCGGCCGATAGAGGAGAGATTTACGTTTGTTGCGGGGAGGTCTTTCGAATTTTACGTAGAGATGTTCTCTGAAGGAATCTAAATGTTAATAAAGCGCCTTGTGGCCTTATAGGTTGAAGTACTACGTATGGCGCGATCTCACGGCTATGGAGTAGCCGCGGTTTGAAGTACTTGGAGCGTTTTGCTATTAGTCGATGCTCGTCGCGAGGTATGTGAACCTCTTCCTATCTCTTCTAGCATGATATGTGTGTAACTATGTAGTGCGGTGAGCGTACATGTGTTTAATGTATTTGATTGGTTTGAAACATAAAGTGTTATAACGGCTTTATGGGAGTTGATTATATGACTTTATGTTGGTAAGAAAATACATGTGGTTTTAAAAGGTAACGGTTTGAACTATAAGCGGCTTGTTATGTGTTAATAAAGAACTTGAAGTATTGCAAAAGATTTTGAATCATTTTGAAAGAAGTAATACTTGGTTTTGAAAACTTAAGAGTAATACTAGCTTTATGGGAAGTTAGGTATAACGGCTTAAGAATGTTTCTTGATTTGAAATCGAGAATGTGTATCGACAAACCATCGTGGCGTTAATAAAGGAAATGTTTTGACTAATTAAGTATTAATGAAACCAAGAGAAACCTCCATCTGCATAGAAGCTAGATGAGACAAAATGATATTTCCTAGATCACAATTTCTTTGTAATAAGATTGTTATAAACAAGAATATCCTACTTCCATGTAAAGGCTTATGTCTCCCAGTTGTTGAAAAGAGAATTATATTCTTAAATGAATAAGACTATGAACTCACAAACCTTTTAAAATAAGAAAGCGTGAACATTTGAAATTAGGCAAACTTGAGCGTTTGGAAAATAATGTTGTTACTTGATTTTACAAAGGTAAGTGTTTTGGTTTACTTAAAAAAGCGATCACTCTATTTTATACTACGGGTAGTGTGTGACTTATGTGAAAGCAATGGATCTTTTAAAAAGCTTTAATGTATGAAGTACTTTAGGGATAGATACCCGAACTTGTTAGCATAAAGTACCTTGTGTGAATAACTTGATTGTGTTGGTTTGAGATAGCCGTGTAAATACTTTCTTGTTGATGTGATAAGTAAACATGTTAGGATACTACGTGTGTTAGTATCTTGTGTGATCGTGATGTAAGGGTCGTTCTTGTTGTGCTTACGTTGTTAAGCGTTAAGCCCGTAATCGTTATTGTATCACATACCTGACTTATTATACCGAGGGCTTGCCACCGGCGATGCGGTCTTACGGCTATCACGGTCCTCGTGACTACGCGAGTCGCGGTAGCTCCAGGATTGATCATTCCGGGTGTTTAGCCTGATGCGGGGGATTCCCTATGCGGTCTGTTGAGACTATGCGGTCTTTTGAGACTATGCGGGTTGCGGGAGCCTAGGCGGATACCGAGGTTAGCGCGCCGATGCGGGGTATACCTCAAAGTGATGCAGGACCATGATTCGAGAATACCTCATGCGGGTCCGTGTGTGACCTATGCGAGTGCGAGAGTTCGAGGATAGACGCAAGACATTGATATTGCGGCGAGTGGCGGCCGATCATGTGGTGCGGTCTAGAAAGACCTCGGGATACGGTTTGTGGTATTTTGAGTGCTGGGTCTTAGTAGTCGGCTATGCCTTCGTACTTGCCCGTCACGGTTTGTATTGTGATAACTTTGAGGCGTGAGTCCTCGACTTGACATGACTACTTATTTATTGTGAACCGTAGTTTGGTTATCATACATGTCTCACCTTTATATAGACTACTATGATTTCATTTACGATATCTATTTTCGTTTCACATACTTGGTACTGTTATCGACCTCCTTGGCTGCGTTCATGCGCGCAGTTGAGGTACACCAGTCGTTGATCTAGCTCTCGTGGTCACGGTTGGCGTTGGGAAGCTCCGTTTCTCGGAGGCTTATCGATGGTATGGTCCTCGTCGTAGTAAGTGTTTACATTCGGGGTTTGGCGGGGCCACTGTCCCGCCATTGTTGTTATCGTATCATTCTTAAGTGCATTAATCTTTGTTGTGGGGTTTGTAAAAGGATTAAACTGTTCATGTTGAAAAAGTTGTTATTTATATATATCTTAGAAAAGGCAAGTTTTCTCAATTATTGTTTCATATTTCATAATATGTCTTGTATCGTTGTATGTTCCGCTGATTACTCTGATGTTGTATCACTAGGGTGCCCGGGGTAAGGCACCAGTCACGGGCCCAGGTTCGGGTCGTGACACCCGTGAATATAGCTAGTCATAATGACAAACTCTGGAACTTGGAGCCATCTCAAAATGCTGAACAAGGATCCTAAGCTCGCGGATCCACAACTGTGTAACTAGACACGAATATGAACGCAGCCGGACGAAGTCATTACAAACAAGTACTAAGTATGGAGCGGAAATAAAGTACATTAAACAAGATCATAAGCGTACAAAAAAGAATGAGGCAAGTATAAAAATTAAAATACCAGATCCTACTGGTATACGTTTTAACTCATGAAATCAATAAACATTAATCATTCTTTTCCTTCTTTCAATAAGAATTAACATCATATTCTTACATACATACTTAAGAATTCGATCAAGTTTTTCCACATAACTTACATATCTTACATAACATAATACGGCCTTTATGGGAGGACTTCTTATTTGGGAGCTTACTTTGATTACCCATACGTGATAACGTAACCCGGCCCATTTGCGGGACACGGTGTACTGATGAATCATGTAGCATAATCCGGCCCGTCTGTGGGGCTCGGTGTACTGTGGAATCATGTAGCATAATCCGGCCCGCCTATGGGGCTCGGTGAACTGTGGAATCATGTAGCATAATCCGGCCCGCCTGTGGGGCTCGGTGTACTATGGAATCATATAGCATAATTTGGCCCGCCTGTGGGGCTCGGTGTACTGTGGAATCATGTAGCATAATCCGGCCCGCCTGTGGGGCTCGGTGTGATTTTCCTTACATAACATTTTAAACCACCCTTTCACTTCTTCTTAAGTCGTTATAACAACTTCCCATAAAGCTATTATAACAACCTTTCATTTTAGAGAACTTAAGGCACTTTTATTTCTTATCACATTGGGGAAACTAAACCCAAAAGTACTACGTACATACATACTTAAAAAGAATCATAAAACTCCTTCTCTTTAAATCAATAAACGTATACTTTTAAAACTCAAGTCACATATTCTTTCGAAATCAAGCCTCTTAACTTTAGAAGTAAATCAAGTAACCCATATCTTAAAAAATAAAGTCTCATAACTTGTAAAGAAATCAAGTCTCATAACTTTAAATCAAATCTCTTAACTTTAGAAATCAAGTCCCATATCTTGAAAAATAAAGTCTCATAACTTGTAAAGAAATCAAGTCTCATAACTTTAAATCAAATCTCTTAACTTTAGAAATCAAGTCCCATATCTTAAAAAATAAAGTGTCATAACTTGTAAAGAAATCAAGTCTCATAACTTTAAATCAAATCTCTTAACTTTAGAAATCAAGTCCCATATCTTGAAAAATAAAGTCTCATAACTTGTAAAGAAATCAAGTCTCTTAACCTTAAATCAAATCTCTTAACTTTAAAGTACTTCACGTAACTTATACAATTTTGACTAATCCACTCATACTTTCATAATCAAGACGCATATATTTCCAAAATCGACTTACTTACTTCAAATGAATTAAGTCGCATACACTTACCAAATCAAGTCACATAGATTCACTAAAATTTATTCACATAGACTTACCAAATAATCATTTCAAAGGAAGGAAGAAGTTCACATACCTCGTTGGCGACTAACCCAAACGACAAGTAGCGCAATGTACGCCAATGTACTTCAACCTTATTGGCTATTCCACAAGCCAAGTAGAATGTGCTACACGTAGTACTTCAACCTAAAATTACAATAGCACTTCTATGAACTACAAGCTATCAAGTGTAGTACTTATACCAAATAATGGCCCTCTAATTCTACGGAAAATTGGGCAGCACTTCCTTTGTTTCTACGTACTTTTCCACCTTTTCCAAGGCCCGTATTCATCAACCAACAAGCCACATTTAAGGCACAACCAACAGTTAACCAAAGGGGATTACACGCCTAACTGGACGTGTAAAATTCTGCCCCACAGTTATACAAAACAGTCTACAAATCAACCCATAAAAACAGTCCGCAATCCAACCATAACGAGGGTAAAATGTGAGGCCTTTTAACGCCTTTCCACACCCTTATTCCATTAGGACTTTCATTAGAAACTACTACACTTAAACATGCATAACAACAACTAAATTTCCAGCATTTAATACCTCAAAACAGTCCACTAAACGACACAACAACGTCTAACAGTTTTGGGCAGTTTCTCGGCCACAACAACTACAACCCGATAACTCGTTCCTTAATCCATTTTATTCCAATTCGAGTTCCAAAACTTCTACATAAGTTATAACAACTTATTAACAACAATATTAATCCATTATAACATGCAATAGGTGAAGATAACAACGACAATAACCAACGAATTAAATTTGCACCAAATCTGTCCCAAATCGGTTTTAGCCCCAAAAATGGCTCAAACGCTTTTTATTCTTCATTATTTTCTAACACAAGTTCATCCATACATAATAACAATAAGTAATATCCAATTACTTTAAAAGAAGAAGGATTTTACCTCATTTGTTTTCCCAAAAACGCCCCAAAACAGTCCTCTCTTTATTGGTGTGCAGTTTTCGTTTCACTCCACTTCTTCAAGTTCCAATCACATATATGTACCCCCTACAACCTTAGGAGCAACTTCTCTTTGAATCTCACTTCCAAAAAGTCGACGGAACCCCTAGGGTTTTGGCATCAACTTTCGTCCAAGACAAGTAAAGCGTGTAGAATATTAATCAAGGCTTAGCACTTGGTTTAAGGGCTTAATCTTGGAGAAATAAATTGATCAACAATGGTTGTTCTTAGCCAAGGGGCTCTCGAAATTATGGAGCTAAAGGGGAAAGATGAGAGATTATTTTTTGGTCTAAGTGTAAAGTGATCCAAGTCTTGAAAGACTTGGATATGTATAGCCAAGTGGAGTGGGACCCATGTCCAGTTGTCCCCTCTCAAAATATCTAATTTGTTGTCATCTTAGCAAGACAAGTGGAGGGGTGCCACACGTCGCCCTCCGATTGGTCCAAAATATTATAATTTTTCGAAGGTCCCCGCGAAATTGTGAAATTCTCGACGGACCCCATATTATCAATTCCAACACCTTATAATCCAATACTAAGTCCATAAATCCAATTAGAAGTATTATACTCCAAGTTAATAATTTTTCCATCGTCACATTTTTTCCGAAATTTTCCTTAAGAAAATGTAATTATTCTTTCCTTCCAAAATTCAAATATTAAATCCTTAATCACGTTCTCAATTAGTAGCCCTGGTATTACGGGGTGTAACATCCTTCTCCCCTTAGAAACATTCGTCCTCGAATGTTCATCTAAGGTCTCAATAGTTAGCTAGTATTCCACGATTCTCGATTATTCCATGTCCCAATCTTACATTATCTCTCCCCTCATACGGGTAAGATAGTTTCTCATAATCTCAATATCATGTTGTACTAATCACAACAACCATATTTACTCCATAAAAATATTATTTGTGCATCTCACTTAAGCATACAACATAGCTTAATCTAATAACATGGTATGTCCATAAGTCAATTAAATCTGATCTTTCAAGAGTCTATCACAATCTTAATCAGTTCATTACCTTTTTACTATTCCAAATAAGTACATATATAAAGCCTAGGTGTGGATTCAATAAACTGTTTCACACCTTCCAAGTAATTATTAAGGCTTAACCAACTCATGGTAACTCATAATCATTCTAGGCAACGCACATATGACCCCAAATAAATACGCTCGTACAGATACACATCATCATTATACCAACTGTACAATAGTTTTACCAACCTGGATACGAAGTCCATATAATCCTTTCTGGGTCACTTTTGCCTTTCTCATATCTGCAATCAAAATAACACGTTAGGGAGAGACTACCCTAACAACACATCTCTATCGCACAATCTCAGAGTGAGAGGAAGGGAAACCAATCCTAAATGTACTATAGCCTCTTGTTTATAGATGTGGTGCACAACACATCGATAAACAAGACTCTACTATACAGGATCTGTAGACATGCCGAGGACTAACTGCACTGATACCACTCTATCACGCCCCAAATCCCGGGCCCGTGACTGGTGCCCCTACCTGGGCACCCTTCTACCCATACAACATAAATAAACCGCGGAAGATAAATAGCACTCATTTTTTCTTAAAACAAAGGCAAAGCCAGAAAGGCTTCCGTATAAATATAAATCACCCGAAAGGGTCTACGCTGTACAACAATGTAAATACAACTTACACCAGTCCAGCCCACATATGAATACAGACCTCTAAGAAGGTGACAACAACTATGACGGGACAAGGTCCCGCCGTACCCGTGAATATAGCTAGTCATAATGACAAACTCTGGAACTTGGAGCCATCTCAAAATGCTGAACAAGGATCCTAAGCTCGCGGATCCACAACTGTGTAACTAGACCTGCGGATATGAGCGGCCCCACAGGGTCATTACAACAAGTACTAAGTATGGAACGAAAATAAAGTACATTAAACAAGATCATAACTGTACAAAAGAATGACAGAGGCAAGTATAAAAATTAAAATACCAGATCCTACAGTGCCATTTTAACTCATGAAATCAATCGTACATTAATCATTCTTTTCCTTCTTTCAATAAGAATTAACATCATATTCTTACATACATACTTAATAATTCGATCATGTTTTTCCACATAACTTACATATCTTACATAACATAATACGACCTTTTATGGAGGGACTTTTTATTTGGGAGCTTACTTTGATTACCCATACGTGATAACGTAACCCGACCCATTTGCGGGACACGGTGTACTGATGAATCATGTAGCATAATCCGGCCCGTCTGTGGGGCTCGGTGTACTGTGGAATCATGTAGCATAATCCGGCCCGCCTGTGGGGCTCGGTGAACTGTGGAATCATGTAGCATAATCCGGCCCGCCTGTGGGGCTCGGTGTACTGTGGAATCATGTAGCATAATCCGGCCCGCCTGTGGGGCTCGGTGTACTGTGGAATCATGTAGCATAATCCGGCCCGCCTGTGGGGCTCGGTGTACTGTGGAATCATGTAGCATAATCCGGCCCGCCTGTGGGGCTCGGTGTGATTTTCCTTACATAACATTTTAAACCACCCTTTCACTTCTTCTTAAGTCGTTATAACAACTTCCCATAAAGCTATTATAACAACCTTTCATTTTAGAGAACTTAAGGCACTTTTATTTCTTATCACATTGGGGAAACTAAACCCAAAAGTACTACGTACATACATACTTAAAAAGAATCATAAAACTCCTTCTCTTTAAATCAATAAACGTATACTTTTAAAACTCAAGTCACATACTCTTTCGAAATCAAGCCTCTTAACTTTAGAAGTAAATCAAGTAACCCATATCTTGAAAAATAAAGTCTCATAACTTGTAAAGAAATCAAGTCTCATAACTTTAAATCAAATCTCTTAACTTTAGAAATCAAGTCCCATATCTTGAAAAATAAAGTCTCATAACTTGTAAAGAAATCAAGTCTCATAACTTTAAATCAAATCTCTTAACTTTAGAAATCAAGTCCCATATCTTAAAAAATAAAGTCTCATAACTTGTAAAGAAATCAAGTCTCATAACTTTAAATCAAATCTCTTAACTTTAGAAATCAAGTCCCATATCTTGAAAAATAAAGTCTCATAACTTGTAAAGAAATCAAGTCTCTTAACCTTAAATCAAATCTCTTAACTTTAAAGTACTTCACGTAACTTATACAATTTTGACTAATCCACTCATACTTTCATAATCAAGACTCATATATTTCCAAAATCGACTTACTTACTTCAAATGAATTAAGTCGCATACACTTACCAAATCAAGTCACATAGATTCACTAAAATTTATTCACATAGACTTACCAAATAATCATGTCAAAGGAAGGAAGAAGTTCACATACCTCGTTGGCGACTAACCCAAACGACAAGTAGCAATACGCTCCAATGTACTTCAACCTTATTGGCTATTCCACAAGCCAAGTAGAATGTGCTACACGTAGTACTTCAACCTAAAATTACAATAGCACTTCTATGAACTACAAGCTATCAAGTGTAGTACTTATACCAAATAATGGCCCTCTAATTCTACGGAAAATTGGGCAGCACTTCCTTTGTTTCTACGTACTTTTCCACCTTTTCCAAGGCCCGTATTCATCAACCAACAAGCCACATTTAAGGCACAACCAACAGTTAGCCAAAGGGGATTACACGCCTAACTGGACGTGTAAAATTCTGCCCCACAGTTATACAAAACAGTCTACAAATCAACCCATAAAAACAGTCCGCAATCCAACCATAACGAGGGTAAAGTGTGAGGCCTTTTAACGCCTTTCCACACCCTTATTCCATTAGGACTTTCATTAGCAACTACTACACTTAAACATGCATAACAACAACTAAATTTCCAGCATTTAATACCTCAAAACAGTCCACTAAACGACACAACAACGTCTAACAGTTTTGGGCAGTTTCTCGGCCACAACAACTACAACCCGATAACTCGTTCCTTAATCCATTTTATTCCAATTCGAGTTCCAAAACTTCTACATAAGTTATAACAACTTATTAACAACAATATTAATCCATTATAACATGCAATAGGTGAAGATAACAACGACAATAACCAACGAATTAAATTTGCACCAAATCTGTCCCAAATCGGTTTTAGCCCCAAAAATGGCTCAAACGCTTTTTATTCATCATTATTTTCTAACACAAGTTCATCCATACATAATAACAATAAGTAATATCCAATTACTTTAAAAGAAGAAGGATTTTACCTCATTTGTTTTCCCAAAAACGCCCCAAAACTGTCCGGTCTTTATTGGTGCGCGATTTCGCTTCATCCACTTCTTCAAGTTCCAATCACATATATGTACCCCCTACAACCTTAGGAGAAACTTCTCTTTGAATCTCACTTCCAAAAAGTCGACGGAACCCCTAGGGTTTTGGCATCAACTTTCGGCCAAGACAAGTAAAAACGTGTTGAATATTAATCTAGGCTTAGCACTTGGTTTAAGGGCTTAATCTTGGAGAAATAAATTGATCAACAATGGTTGTTCTTAGCCAAGGGGATCTCGAAATTATGGAGCTAAAGGGGAAAGATGAGAGCTTATTTTTTGGTCTAAGTGTAAAGTGATCCAAGTCTTGAAAGACTTGGATATGTATAGCCAAGTGGAGTGGGACCCATGTCCACTTGTCCCCTCTCAAAATATCTAATTTGTTGTCATCTTAGCAAGACAAGTGGAGGGGTGCCACACGTCGCCCTCCGATTGGTCCAAAATATTATAATTTTTCGAAGGTCCCCGCAAAATTGTGAAATTCTCGACGGACCCCATATTATCAATTCCAACACCTTATAATCCAATACTAAGTCCATAAATCCAATTAGAAGTATTATACTCCAAGTTAATAATTTTTCCATCGTCACATTTTTCCCGAAATTTTCCTTAAGAAAATGTAATTATTCTTTCCTTCCAAAATTCAAATATTAAATCATTAATCACGTTCTCAATTAGTAGCCCTGGTATTACGGGGTGTAACATCCTTCTCCCCTTAGAAACATTCGTCCTCGAATGTTCATCTAAGGTCTCAATAGTTAGCTAGTATTCCACGATTCTCGATTATTCCATGTCCCAATCTTACATTATCTCTCCCCTCATACGGGTAAGATAGTTTCTCATAATCTCAATATCATGTTGTACTTGTCACGACCCGTTCCGGGGCCCCTGACTGGTGCCTTACCCAGGCACCCAAGTAGTCATACATCAGAGTAATCAGTGGAACATAAAAACAATACACGAAACAAAATGTGAAATGAGACACATTTTACTTGAGAGAAAATCGCCTTTCGGCATATTTATATAATTACAAAGTTGAACAGTTTAATCCTTACAACCCTGCCCACAACAAAGCAGACTTAAGATTTTTACAACAACTATGGCGGACAGGGCCGCCATACCCCAATGTACAAGAACCTCTGGACTCGGTGGTAACATACAAAAGATAAGCCTCAAGGAAGGCGAGCTTCCAATACGCTGAAATGTGATCCTATAAGCGGGGATCGACAAATGTACCTCTACTGCGGCATGAACGCAATTCTCCTCAAGGAGGTCGATAACAAAAGTGCAGTATATGAAACTGAAAAATACTGTAAATGAAATCATAGCAGTCTATATAAAGCAGGAGACATGTATGATAACCAAACTACAGTTCACGATAAAATAAGCAGTCATGTAAGTCAGGGACTCACACCCTCAAAGTCATCACTCAAATATAACTATGGGTCTCACGCCGCAACATCAATCATGCGTGGAATACCTTCCTCATCGCGGCGCCTATGATATAATAACACCAAGGAGTACATATGAACACCAAGTCCTACCTGATGCCAAAGCCATACTAACAATACTATACAACCAAACCACGGGCGACACGGCAAGTCTGGCCGACTACGGATACCAAGGCGGTCACGTAGGTCGGCAAGTACGAGGGCTAACTACTGTACCAAGGCGCGATCACGAGACTTCGTCACTACCGAATGGGGCAAGTGCGAGGGTTAACTACCGTACCAAGGCCGAATCAGCCACGACGGGGCAAGTACTGGACCACGGATACCAAGCGGTAAGAAAACCTCATGGAGAGCTAGTCCATGGAATAACACTATCAACGAGCGCACGCGGAATTCTCCACATCGCCGCAGACGCCCAAGTAAGTCTCAACAAGTCAACCGCCCTCCATCGAGAGACGCAGTATAGAAACACAATTCTTGCACAACAAAGGCTATCACAATAAGCATAGGCAAGTTTCACAACAACAAGCATAGGTTATACACAACTCAAGGTACTTTCATTTTATGTCAAAGTCCGGGTTCTAACCCTAAAGTACTACGTACGTTAAATTCCTTTTAAAGATCCATTTCTTTTACAAAGGTCACCCGATACCCGTAGTATAAAAATAGAGTGACTAACATTGTTAAGTAAACCAAAACACTTCCCTTTGTAAAATCAAGTAACAACATTATTTTCCAAACGTTCAAGTTTGCCTAACTTCAAATGCTCAAGTTTCTCATTTTCGAAAAGGTTTCGTAGTTCATAGTTTTAATCCTTTAAAACATAATTCTCTTTTAAACAATTTGAGAAACATATGCCTTATATGTGAGTGGGTTATTCTTGTTTATAATCAATCTTATTAAAGCAGCCATGATCTAGGAAATGTAATATCATTTTGTCTCATCTTAGCTTCTATGCAGATGGAGGTTTCTACTGGTTTTAATACTTAATTATTCAATACATTTCCCTTTATTAGCGCTGCAGTGGTTTACTCGATCCTTATTCTGATTTCCGAAATCAGTAAAACATTATTCCTTTTAAAAACCAAGTACTCATTATTCACGAATGAGGTTTCACACTTTTAACAAAATTCATATCAATTCAATTAAGTCAAGTCTCTTATCTTTTAAGATCAAGTCTCTTAACTTCTAAAATCAGTAAACCATTTTCTTTACCTCTCTTAAGACGTTATACCTAACTTCCCATAAAGCTAGTATAACTCTTATGTTTTCAAAACCAAGTATTACTCTTCTTTCAAAACGGTTTCTTAATCTTTTGAAATACTTCAAGATTCTTTATTATTCAGGCTTAAGTCAAAAGGCATTGCCGTAACACTACATTCGCTAACACACGTCGCCTACATTTATATATATATTCTTTTAAAATACTTCAAGATTCTTATTATTCAGCTTAAGTCAAAATACATTGCCACACGCACGCCTACCGTGACTATATATATATTCTTTAAAATACTTCAAGATTCTTATTATTAGGGCTTAAGTCAAAAACATTGCCAACGACGTCTACCGTACTATATATATTCCTTTAAAATATCATGCTCAAGAGTATAGGAAGAATCACATACCTCGCGACGATTATCGACTATAAGCAAAACGCTCCACGACTATAACCCGACTAGCCTTGACCACCTTCCAAGTAGTACATGCTACTCGCAGAACATTCAACCAATAAAGGCTATCACCATCAGAAATACAATCTATGTAAGTCTGATTGAATCTTCTACTTTATTATTCTTGATGTGATTTGATTCAAGTCTATTCTGTAATATCCTCCTATTACAGTTCAATTCTCTTCTATGAATCTTATATTCATTTCTATACAACTACAGTATGTAATTCCCAATTACAATAGAAGGACAGTAGTATTTACCTCGATGAGCCCAAAATTATCCAAGTTTAATGTCGCTCCTGAGCAACGTTAAGCTCCTACTTCGTGTGCTCCAACCCGCTCCAAACAACCCTTAGAAGTTCTACGCAACTTCTACTTAACACTTCAACCGACTATGAAGGTTTTCTAGGGTTTCGTTTAGTGACTGAAGGAAATATAGTAGTATTTCCGGGCTCTACGTATAGAGGTAACTTGGAAAGTACTACAAGGTATATGGGCTAAAGCATTTTGGCATTATAACAATACTTGGAGAGTATTTCTATACCACAAAGGGGGGGTATTATACGAAACCACTAGGCAGGGGTGGGGGTAGATTCTCGGCGAGGCTTCCCAGAAAGGGGACCTGGGACGAACACAACACCTAAGGGGGAGAGGGTTTTTAGACTTGGAGAATGATTTTTGGATGAAGAAGTTCATCAACTAAGGGGGATATTTATAGGTCAAGCAATGGCCAACCAATGGCCAAGATGAAGCCAAGTGCTAGGCAAGTGTAGGGCTAGGATTTAACCATGTGTACCTTATCCATCTACCACACCAACTTGCACAAAAATATCCTACCAACCACAAGCTCCAAGTCGTCCAACTTGCCGCCCCAATCACTTCCAATGTGAGGGTGACACATGTCACCCTCCCGTTGCTCCAAAATGTTTCATCTCTCGGAAAAATCCGCAAAAATTAGAAATGACATAGCCGGAATTTTCCGCCGCGAAAGTCTTGTAAAGCGTTTAAAAAACGATTCTTTTCGGTACTTGTGTACAATTTTCGAACCTTGCCAATCCTTAAGGCTTAAATTTTTATACGTACGCCCTCACGTACATACTCTGGAAATACGGGGTATAACATTCTCCCCTCCTTAGAAACATTCGTCCCGAATGTTCCTTCTCAAGACGGATAACGATAAAGTTCCTCTAATAAGTTGCCAACGCCACATATGGCCACAAAAAAATAACACACGCTCCAGTACTTAACCCAAGTCAACGAGGAATCACCTCTAGCATTACAAAAGCTTCCACCCCCCGGTCTAACAGATATTCCTTCGCACTTCACGAGGGTAACGATCATTTCTATTTTCTCAAGACATGTTCACATCTATCCTTACGTCGTACTCTTCTAACACTTGAACTTCTAGTATACGTACCATACTTCGATGATCGCAGTTCCCAAAACTTTTGAGTCACCACCTCCAAACTTGGTCATCTTACTAGCCTCAATCTCCTTAAGGCCATTCCCGCCACGATCCGTCGGTCGAACATATCCACGAACTCATACGATGGTCATCTAACTTGGGCCTAGCACCTCGTGACCCTACCACTGGCGGGACCACCGAGCTGACCTTCACCGAAGCAGGCCGCGGGTTGGCCCGCAACATGGCCCCAACCCGACCCACTTAACGCATCAAGCTCTTGTTTCTCGATCCGGAACAATCTTACCTATACAGGTCATGAAAGCTACCACTTCCATTTTACACCATCCAAGCAAATTTCCCACAATTACTCCACGTATACTTACATTCTGACAAAGATCACCCGCAAATCTTGTACTCAAGCGGCACTTACATCTAAGGTCTCAAGTAATATTCTAAGGTTCATCATTTTCTCTTTGAGCTTACCCTTTTCACTAACCAGTTTCTAAATCATATTTTAGCACAAAGCTATCCGAACATAACACTAAACACATCATCATAACATCAATACATACAAAACTCTAGAGGTTAAGGATATACGAAAAATAGGCGGTTCAAAGGATCACAAAATCGGGAACTTCCGACCTGGCCGTGGTCACGCTGTATGAACATCCCGCCTAGCTATGGAAGGTGAAGAACCCAACTGATCCTTCAGTCTGCTATCCTACCGCGCTACCCCTGTGGACGATCGCTGCATGACTGTTGGCCGCAGAATAACTATCTCCCAAGTTAGTACGACACTCTCCCATGAAGTTTTCCACAACAGCTACACCGAGATAAGGGCGACTTCATCCGGCGAGCACTTACTCCGCGAAAATCTGAAACCCGAGCCCGACCGCTTCCCGAATACCCGAAGGTCCCTTTGTGGAGGACCACTCTGTCTTGGCGGAGGTACATAAGTCTGTTCACAGGCGGTCCGCTCGAAAGTTATCAAAGGACCCTGCTCGCCTCTTCACGATCTTGGTCATTCCGTCGATTTCTCCGCCTCACATCCAAGTGCATAAGCTCGCATGCGGGCAATGTCCATGCCCACAAGAGCTACGAACAACTCTCGCTAGGTAATCATCGAGCCAGAATATATCGGTGCACTCGATCCTCCATACTAGCTACTAACGCGAGGACGTGCAGCGATGAGTGAACTCACATTGTACTCCCGAACCGCGCCTTCGCCGCAACACCAAAAATCTGCCGGCCAGCCCTCTCATCTGTGGAGGCAAGAAATGTGCAAGAAATGCTCCCGAGAACTCGCCCCATATACCGGAAGTGCATTCTCTCCCGGACGGCTCCACGAATCAAACCCGATCATGCGGTATCGCGCACCGACGCGAACCTAGGACCATCGACTCGGTCTCCGATGCCTTGATCACTCTCATGATCATCAGAATCGTCGGATGAACTCTGCGGATCATCCTCAGCCTCGACCCATAAAACTCGCGGGCTACAGCAACTCGTAAAAATCCGTAGCCTCAAACTATCTCGATCTGGTGGACCATCGGTGCTACTCGGCCGCTGCGTCCACTTATCCTCATATCTCGCCAACCTTGGCCAATAATCGCCAACTCTTGTAACCCATCTCCTCTGCATCGCGTGGACTGGAGGTTCGTATCTTGTGGTCTCTGTAGAGGCGCCATTGCTCTACTCGCGACTCTCTCGCTTGCCTTTCGGGCGGGTTGCCTTGCGTGGAGGCATAATCGTAAAAACGAAGTACGTCGGAGGGTCCAACTTATCACACAACTCTAAGGCACGATCTCGTAATGAAAAGAAGGGAACCTAATCCTAAATGTCCGACCTCACGATTATAGATGTGGTGTACAACACACCGATAATCAAGACTTACTGAACACGATGTAGACACTTTCCGAGGACTAATCGCTCGATACCACTTTTGTCACGACCGTTCGGGGCTGATCGTGCCTTACCCGCACCCAAGTAGTCATACATCAGTAATCGTGAACATAAAAACAATACATGAAACAAAATGTGAAATGAGACACATTTTACTGAGAGAAAATCGCCTTTTCGGCATATATATATAATTACAAGTTGAGCAGTTTAATCCTTACAACCCCGCCACAATTACTCTGAGACCTCTAAGATTTTTACAACAACTATGGCGGACGGGGCCCCGCCATACCCCGAATGTACAAGAACCTCTGCACTCGGGGTAACATGCCAAAAGATAAGCCTCAGGAACGGAGCTTCCAATCTGTTGAAATGTGATCCTATAAGCGGGGATCGAGCGGTAGATGTACCTCACTGCGGCATGAACGCAGCCCCGAAGGAGGTCGCAAACAGTGGAGTATATGAAGCGAAAAATATCGTAAATGAAATCATAGCGATCTATATAAAGCAGGAGACATGTATGATAACCAAACTACAGTTCACGATAAAAAGCAGTCATGTAAGTCAGGGACTCACGCCCTCAGAGTCATCACTCAAATATAACTATGGGTCTCACGCCCGCAACATCAATCATGCCCGTGGAATACCTTCCTCACTGCCGGCAGTCTATGATATAATAACACCAAGGAGTACATATGAACACCAAGTCCTACCTGATGCCAAAGCCATACTAACAATACTATACAACCAAACCACGGCGACGGGGCAAGTACGAGGGCTAACTACTGGTACAGGCGTATCACGAGACTTCGTCCACTAAGCGAGCAGGGCAAGTGCGAGGGCTAACTACCAGGTACAAGGCCGAATCAGCCACGAGGCGGCAAATCTGGCCGACCACCAGATACCAAGGCCGAACAGTAAAACCTCATGGAGAGCTAGTCCATAGAATAACACTATCAACAGGAGCGTACCCGTGGAATTCTCCGTCACTGCCGGCACGTCCAAGTAAGTCCTCAACAAGTCAACCGGCCCTCCATCGAGAGACGCGGTAGTATAGAAACACAATTCTTGCACAACAAAGGCTATCACAATAAGCATAGGCAAGTTTCACAACAACAAGCATAGGCAAGTTATACACAACTCAAGGTACTTTCATTTTATGTCAAAGTCCGGGTTCTAACCCTAAAGTACTACGTACGTTAAATTCCTTTTAAAGATCCATTTCTTTTAGAGAAATAAATTGATCAACAATGGTTGTTTTTAGCCAAGGGGCTCTCGAAATTATGGAGCTAAAGGGGAGAAGATGAGAGCTTATTTTTTGGTCCAAGTGTAAAGTGATTCAAGTCTTGCAAGACTTGGATATGTATAGCCAAGTGGAGTGGGACCCATGTCCACTTGTCCCCTCTCAAAATATCTAATTTGTTGTCATCTTAGCAAGACAAGTGGAGGGGTGCCACGTGTCGCCCTCCGATTGGTCCAAAATATTATAATTTTGAAGGTCCATGAAATTGTGAAATTCTCGGCGGACCTCATATTATCAATTCCAACACCTTATAATCCAATACTAAGTCCATAAATCCAATTAGAAGTATTATACTCCAAGTTAATAATTTTTCCGTCGTCACATTTTTTCTGAAATTTTCCTTAAGAAAATGTAATTATTCTTTCCTTCCAAAATTCAAATCTTAAATCCTTAATCACGTTCTCAATTAGTAGCCCCGGTTGTTACACCCCGGAACTTCCATGATATGTTTATAAGGACGTACGTAAGAACTAAAAAATGTTAAGATTTGAGACGAGTAAAAATTTATCGGAATTTTGGAATTTGTCGGAAAATGAAATATTGCGACGAACGGGAGGGCGACACGTGTCACCCCCCTTAGTGGTCTTGGTCGAATTTGTGCATGGGTAGAATGGTCATTTGACCATAATTAAGATGAAAGTCTTGCTAGGCTAAGAGCTTGACAACATTGACCAAGTCAATGAGCCCACATAGCATGATATTTAAATAAAATGCATCAAAGCCACCCATTTGTTTTAATCTAGACCTTCCATTTGGTTATATAAGCTTCCTTAGTAGCAAGACTGTCACGACCCGACCACGGGCCCGCGACTGGCGCCTTACCCCGGGCACCCTAGTGATACAACATCAGAGAAAAACCAGCGGAAATAAAACATACATATATGAAACAAGATAAAAGAAAACAGGCTAACCAAAACGGTTGCCTTTTTGCATATATATACAGAAATTTGAACAGTTACATCCTTTACAACCACCTTGCATGATACTACAGACCTGCAGAGTGTAACAACAACTATGTGGGACGGGGCCCATACCACAATGTACAAGAACCTACAACTCGGAAACATACGAAAAGATAAGCCTCGGAGAAGCGGAGCTTCCCAATCTGATGAACTATGATCCCATGAGCGAGGATCGATAGCAGATGTGCCTCTACTGCGGCATGAGCGCGGCCCGAAGGAGGTCGACAACGGTACCAAGTATGTGGCTGAAAATCGTAAATTAAATCATAGTAGTCTATATAAAAAAGGAGACATATATGATAACCAAACTACAATACATAATATGTAGCGATCCACATCAAGTCGTGGACTCACGCGCCAAAGTCATCACTCAAATATAACTATGGGCCTCATGCCGCACATCAATCATGCCCGTGGAACACCTTCCTCACTGCCGGCGATCACGATAACCACACGAGTACACATGAACACGGTGTCCTACGTGTCATAAAAACCGTGGGGCAAGTAAGAAGGCTAACCCGGATACCAAAGCCGCATCATCAAGCGGCCGGGCAAGTCAAAGCCAACTACCGGATACCAAAGCCGTACCAACAAATCTATATAACCATACCACGGTGACCCGAGGCAAACCGAAGCCAACTACGGATACCACTGCGCCGCGTAGGTGGCGGGGCAAATACGAACTAACTACGGATACCAAACGGAATCACGAGACCGTCACTGGCTGAGCAGGGCAAGTCGAAGGCTAACTACGGATACCAAGCGGAATCACCACGACCTCGGGGCAAGTCACGAGAGCCAACTACGGATACCAAGCGAATCGGTAAAACCTCATGGAGAGCTAGTCCATGGAATAATAATCACGAAGCGTGCGAGTGGAATGCTCGTCGCTGCGGAATGCGTCAGTAAGATCATAACAAATCAGGCCCTCCATCGAGATACGCGGTGGTATAGAAATACAATACTAGCGACAAGTCTATCACACGCAAACATAGGCAAGTTACACACACTCAAGGTACTTTCATTTTATGCCAAAGTCGGTTTTAACCCCAAAGTACTACATACGTTAAATTCTTTTTAAAAGATCCATTTCTTTTAAAAAGGTCACCCGATGCCCGTATTATCAAAATAGAGTGACTAACATTTTAAGTAAACCAAAACAACTTCCATAGTTTCCTTTTTAAACCAAATTAAGACAATACTATGCCTTCTTTTAGACCAAAACACTTCTCCTTTTAAAGTCAAGTTACCATTTTAAAACTAATGATAAAACCATTCTTTTGTTTTCATAAAGTCGTTATAACTAACTTCCCATAAAGCTGTTATAACACTTTATGTTTTAAACCAATTTAAGACAAAACCATGTCTTTCTTTTAAACCAAAAACTCTTGATTTCTCAAGTCTCTTTCTTTTAGAAATCAAGTTCCTTACTTTGGAAATTTAAGAAAATTAATGCTTGTTTATAATGATTCTTATTAAAGCGACCATGATCTAGGAAATGTAATACAATTTTGTCTTATCTTAGCTTCTATGCGGATGGAGGTTTCTCTTGGTTTTAATAGTAATTAATTAGTCAATACATTTTCCTTTATTAACGCCGTGGTTTGTTCGATACTTATTCTCATTTAAATCAATATAATATTATTCCTTTTAAAACCCAGTACCCATTTCTCATAAAAGCGATTTCACAACTGTTTAACACAAACCAAGTCCTTAATATTTCACATCAAGTCATTTATAAGTCAAGTCTCTTATCTTTTAAAAACCACAAACCATTTCTTTACCTACATAAAGTTGTTATAGCAAACTTCCCATAAAGCCGTTATAACACTTTATGTTTTAAACCAACCAAATTCATATAGCACGTATGCGTCTACCGTACTACATAGTTCACAACAATCATGCTAGAAAAGATAGGAAGAGGTTCACATACCTCGCGACGGTTATCGACAATTAGCAAAGCGCTCCAAGTACTACAACGCACTGGCTTTTTCCACCTTCAAGTAGAATCGCTACTCGTAGTACTTGACCTATAATGGCCATAGCGTCTATCAACTTCTAGATCTCTTCGTAGAATATTCTAAATACAAGATTCCTTATTCTACAGAAAATTCGGCAGCACCTCCCCCCCGTAACCACATAAATCTCCTCCTCTACTCAGGCCCGCTAGCAGGCCAACAACTCCCAGGGGATTACACGTCTAACCGGACGTGTTCAATTCTACTTCACAGATATACTACACAAGTCTACTGTAAATACAGTCCAATGTAAATACAGTTCAATCCTTTTCAATATTCATTCTACATATAGTATACTCAACTATACATTACTACAACATGTAATATCCAATTACAATAGGGGGATAAAGATCCTTACCTCGATAAGCCCAAAATTATCCAAAATTTATGTCGATCATGAGCAACGTTTAGCTCCAACTCCTTACGCTCCAACCCACTCCAAGCAACCTTTAGAAGTTTCTAAACAACTTCTCTTAACACTTCAACTCTAAAAGGTGAAGAACACTTAGGCTCTAAGTGTGGCAACTCTCGGCCAAGGGGTAATTTAGGGGCTAGGGGTGTGAAATCTTTTCTAACTTTTGGTTAATAATCTTCCTAATACACTAAGGAAGAACACTTAAGAGTTTAAGAATTTTTGGACAAAGTTTGGTTAAGGGAGAGGGCTTAAAGCCGAGAACCATAACAAAGGGGAGGGAGTATTTCAAGACTTGAAATCTCTAAGTGTGGATGAAATTATGTCTTGCACTAAGGGGGTATTTATAGGACATTCAAGGGCTAGGATTGAAGCATGTGTGTGGTCTAGATTTGGCCATGTGTGTGTGGGTCCCACTTATCTATCTACTACACAAAATATCTTCAAGACTTTGACCAAATGTTTTGGCCTTTAAAATGCCAAAGCGTGCAACCTTCTTTGTCGACAATTCCAACATGTGCCACCTAAGGGTGACACATGTCGCCCTCCTAATGGTCCAAAATATTTCATCTTTTTTCCTTTCCAATTTTAAGGTCGTATTCTCGTACGTACGTCCTCACATACATACCCTGTAACTACGGGGTATAACATTCTTCCCCCCTTAGAAACATTCGTCCCGAATGTTCCTTCTAAGTCTCCAACCATACATGCGCCGGTATAGTCTCCACTACTATACTTACGAAACCAATTGTGCCACCACTGGCCATAATATAACACACGAAAAACCCAAATCCAAGCCAACGAGGATTCACCTCTAAGATGAAAACAACACTAACTCGATCACGGTCCAAAGGATACTCTCTTCGCGCTTCACTTCACAAAAAATCACTTCCGACCTCTTAACACACATTCACTTCCTTTCTTACTCGTCGTACCGCTTCTCGTACAAAATTCTTTCTAGTACACTTACCACACTCCGCCATCACTTCGGTTCCAAAACCTTGGAGTAACTACCTCCAAACTTGGTCATCTTACTAGCCTCAAATTCCTTTAAGGCCATTCCCGGCCTTCACGATCAGATTCTGGTCGAACATATCCACGAACTCATACGATGGTTACCTAAACCTGGGCCTAGCACCCTTGTGACCCTACCACCTAGCGGGAACACCTCGAACTGACCCCACCTCATACCGGGCTACGGGTTGACCCGCGAATGGTCTCCAACCCGACTCATAATCGCGCCAAACTCTTGTTCCCCGATCCGGAACAATCTTATTAATTCACGTCATGAAAGCTACCACTTCCATATCACACTACCCATGGAATTATCACACAAAACTCCACGTATACTATGCTCTCCGACAAGGGTTAACCGTAAAATCCTTTACTCAAGACGGCCTTACATCTAAGGTCTCAACGTGTAATATTCTAAGGTTCACACCTTCCTTGTCCCCATACTTATCCTTTCAACTAACCATGTTTTCTAACTCACAAATAACACAACGCTATCCGTACATAGCACACAATAATAAGATCATCATATCAAGCATACTAAACTCTAGAGGGTTAAGGTTATACCTGAAAGATTCAAAATAAGTGATTCAAAGGACCGCTAAAACTGGGATCTTCCACCGCGACCTCTGCCGTGGCCTTCCGGTATATGAACATCTTGCCTCGCTATTGAAGGTGAAGAACCCATGGCCCGATCCGTAGTCTGTGCTATCCCACTAGTGCCACCTCCGTGGGACGGTTTCTCGATAATGGCCTGCGCGTCGCATGTAAAGCAAACTCCCAAACTAGCACGACACCCCCCCTTATGGATTTTACCGCAATGGCCACACTGAGGTAAGGGTGGCCTCATCTGGCCAACACCACTACTCCCCCGAAAACTTGAACCCCTGGAGCCACGACTGCTCACGAATACTCCAGCGTCACGCCCAAGGCGCGGAGGACCACTCAACTAGATGAGGTATATATTCGATCTGCTGCGGTGCACCGCCTCGAAAGTTACTAAGGACCTGCTGTCTTGGCCTCTTATGCGATCCTGGTCCCTACGTTGGTCTCTACGTTCCTCCATCCTCGTGCATAAGCTGTATCAGAGCAATGTCCATGCGGTGAAGAGCTACTTTCGTGCAACCTCCGCTAAATAATCGTCAAGTCCGTGACATATCGGTGCACCCATCCTCCGTATGCCACTAATGCGGGGACATACCGAGCTAAAGTGAAACTCTACTGTACTCGAGCAACGCCGCTACGCCTCAGCGTCAAAAATGCTGTCGGCGAGCCTCCTCGTATGTGGAGGCAAGAAATGTGCAAGAAATGCCCACGAGAACTCGTCCCACGCGGTGGGCGCATGCTCCCGGGGCGGCTCGCGAATCAAACCCGATCATTGCGGTATCACGCAGCCGATGCGAACCTAAGACCACCGACTCGGTCTCCGAAGCCTTGATCACTCTCATGATCCGCTGTAACTGTCGGATGAACTCCTGCGGATCATCCTCAGGCCTCAACCCGTAGAACTCTGGCGGGCTGCAACTCAGAAAATCCCGTAGTCTCAAACTATCCGCTCGAGGATGAACCACGGTGCTCTTTGGGCTAGCTGCGTCCGACTATCCGTATGCGGCCCACAATCACGGCTAATGGCGGGCCATCTCACGTAACCCATCTCTCTGCTCCGGTGTGGGGCGGAGGCGCAGATATCGTGGCCTCGGTAGCTCTTCTGCTGCTCTAAACTCTGCTTTGAAATTTGGCGGCATCGTGAATCCGCCATCTGTAGCACCACTCGGGTAAGGCGGGCCTCATCCCGGTAACCCTCGTGCTCTACTCGCGACTCCTCTGCGCCTTGCCCATACGGGCTCACGGTTGCCTTGCGTAGAGGCATAAGCGGTACAAAAGAATACGTCGGAGGAGTCCAACTTACGACACGGCTCTAAGGCAAGATCTCGAGTGAGAAGAATAGAAACCAATCCTAAATGTCCTGTGACCTCCGATTATAGATGTGGTGCACAACCTTTATTATACCAGTATTTCAGTATATGCGTGAGGCGTGCGTATAAAAATTTAAGCCTTAAGGTTGGCAAGGTTGAAATTTGTACACAAGATCGAAAATAGTCGTTTTAAATGAAACGTTTACAAACTTTGCGAAGGAAAATTTCGGCTATGTCATTTATTATTTTTGCGGATTTTTAGAGAGAAATATTTTGGACCAACGGAGGGTGACATGTGTCACCCTAAAAAGTGGGGCGAGGGCATTCTTTGCGTTTTTGTGCTCTTTCTTGGTCAAGGTTAGGTAGGATATTTTGTGTGGTAGATGGATAAGGACACGTGGATGAATCCTCCTACACTTGCCTTGCACTTGGCTTCATCTTGGCCATTGGTTGGCCATTGCTTGACCTATAAATACCCCCTTAGTTGATGAACTTCTTCATCCACAAAATGTTTTCTAAGTGTTAAAATCCTCCCCTCTTAGAAAGAGCTCTCGTCCAAGCCTCTCCATAGAGACCTCGTGAGAACCCTCCCCTGCCTAGTTGGTTTCGAGAAATACACCCCCACCTTTGTGGTATAGAAATACTTCTCCAAGTATTGTTATAATACCAAAATACTTTAGCCCATATACCTTGTAGTACTTTCCAAAGTTACCTCTATACGTAGAGCCCGGAAATACTACTATATTTCCTTAAGTCACAAAACGAAACCCTAAGGAAATCTTCATAGCGAGTTGAAGTATTAAGAAGAAGTTGTGTAGAACTTCTAAGGGTTGTTTGGAGCGGGTTGGAGCGCACGGAGTAGGAGCTAAACCTTGCTCAGGATCGACATTTAAACTTGGAAAATTTTGGGCTTATCTAGGTAAATAATCTTGTCCGCCTATTGTTATTGGAATTATATGTTGTAGGAATATATAGTTGAAGTATACTATATATAGAACTGAACATAGTTTTGCGGCAATGTCTTTTGACTTAAGCCTGAATTTAAAGAAGAGAACTGAACTGTAATTACATAGGACTGTATTACAGTAGACTTGTGTAGCATTACTGTGAAGTAGAATTGTACACGTCCGGATTAGACGTACAACCCCCCCCCCTCTCGGGAGTTGTTGGCCTGTTAGCAGGCCTCGATAGAGGAGGAGATTTCTGCGATTTGCGGGGAGAGTCTGCCAATTTTCTATAGAATATTCTACGTTGAGATCTAGATGTTAATAGGCGCCTTGTGGCCTTTATAGGTTGAAGTACTACGTGTGGCGTGATCTACTTGGCTTAAGGTGTAGCCAACAGTTTGAGGTACTTGGAGCGTTTTGCTATTAGTCGATAATCGTCGCGAGGTATGTGAACCTCTTCTATCTTTTCTAGCATGATATGTATAACTATGTAGTGCGGTGAGCGTACGTGTGTTAAATGTATTTGATTGGTTTAAAACATAAAGTGTTATAACGGCTTTATGGGAAGTTAGTTATATGACTTTATGTAGGTAAGAAAATGCTTTGTGGTTTTAAAGATAAGCGATTTGACTTATAAGCGACTTGATGTGTGATAATAAAGAACTTGAAGTATTTCAAAAGAATCATTTTGAAAGAAGAGTAATATTTGGTTTTGAAAGCTTAAGAGTTATACTAGCTTTATGGGAAGTTAGGTATAACGTCTTAAGGAAGATAAAAGGGATAATGTTTCTTGATTTGGGAATGAGAACAAGTATCGAACAAACCAACTGCGGCGTTAATAAAGGAAAATGTATTGATTAATTAATTATTATAAAAACCAGTGAAACCTCCATGCATAGAAGCTAAGATAAGACAAAATGATATTACATTTTCTAGATCATGATTTGCTTTAATAAGATGGTTATAAACAGAACAAGCGCTCACACATATGACATATGTTACTCAATTGTTTTAAAGGAGATTAAGACATTGAACTATGAAACTTTTCTAAAATAAAGAGACTTGAGTAATTGGAATTAGGCAAAGCTGGAACTTTCGGAAAAAATGTTGTTACTTGATTTTAGAAAAAGGAAGTGTTAGTTTTACTTAAAAATGTGAGTCACTCTAATTTTATACTACGGGTATCGGGTGACTTTTATAAAGGAATGGATCTCTTTAAAAGGAATTTAACGTCGTAGTACTTTAGGTTAAAACACGAACTTTAGCATAAAATGAAAGTACCTTGAGTTGTGTGTAACTTGCTATGATTGTTGTTGTGTAACTTGCCTAGGCTTGCTTTGATAGCCTTTGTTGTGCAAGAATTGTGTTTCTATGCTATCGCGTCTCGATGGAGGCGATTGACTTGTTGAGAACTTACTTGGGCGTCACAGCGTGTGGAAGATTCCGCGGGTATGCTTCCATTATCATTGTTACATGGGCATGTCTACAGATGATGGATTACGTGGACATGTGACCATTATGGTTATTTATGGCGAAGTATCGTGACTTACGGTTGTGATCGGGTGCGTAGCTTTGTTTACTTGCCCCGTCGGCTCACGTGGCGGTGGATGCGGTATAGGTTATTGCGCACGCGTGTCGACAGCGGAGTATCGTGACTACGGTTGTGATGCGGTGCTTAGCCGATTCACGCCCCGTCGGCTACGTGGCGCGAGGAGGAGCGGTGGAGGCTAGTGCACTTGCCGCGTGTCGGCCGGCGAGTCGGTGTTTGGATGGAGCCGTGACTTACGGTTGTAATCAGGTGCGTGGCGATTCACTTGCCCCGTCATTCGTGGCGCGAGGAGGCGGTGGAGCTATTGCACTTACCGCGTGTCGACCGTGATATGGTTATGCGGTATTATTGGTGCGGTCGGATCGGTAGTTATACTTGCCGTCACGGTTTTATGACACAAGTGGGACACAGGTGTTCATGTATACTCCTTGGTGTTGTTATATCATAGGCTGGCGGTGAGGAAGAATTCCAGACACAGTGATGATTTGGAGGCGTGAGTCCACGACTTGATATATTTGGTTATATGTTGTGTCTTGTAGTTTGGTTATCATACATGTCTCCTTTTTATAGACTTTAATGATTTCATTTCTGATATTTTGATTTCACATACTTGGTACTGTTGTCGACCTCGCTTGAGTGCGTTAAATCTGCGCAGTAGAGGTACATCGGTATCTATCCAGCTTTTAGGATCACATTTAGCGTATTGGAAAGCTCGTTCCTTGAGGCTTATCTTTGGTATGTTACCACAGTGTAGGTTCTTGTACATTCGGGGTATGGCGGGGCCACTGTCTGTCATAGTTGTTGTAAAAACAATCTTAAGTGCATGCTTGTTGTGGCGGGGTTGTAAGGATTATGGCTGTTCAAATGTCGATATATATACATATGCAGAAAGGCAACCGTTTTGGTTGGCCTATTTTTCTTTTATCTTGATCCATATCTAATTGTGTGTTTAAATTTTTATTTCCGCTGGTTTTTCTATGATGTTGTATCACTAGGGTGCCCGGGGTAAGACACCAGTCACGGGCCCGGGTTCGGGTCGTGACAAAAGTGGTATCAGAGCAGTTAGTCCTCGGAAAGTGTCTACAGACCGTGTCTAGTAAGTCTTGATTATCGGTGTGTTATGCACCACATCTATATCGAGGAGGCTGCGGGACATTTAGGATTAGTTTCCGCCTTCTCATTACGAGATCGTGCCTTAGAAATGTTGTAAGTTGGACCCCTCAGCGTATCTCGTTTTTACGATTATGCCTCGCGCAAGGCAACCGGGCGAGAAGGGCAAGGAAGCGAAGGAGGCTGCGAGTAAAGCGGCGATCTCTGAGACCACGATACACGAGCCTCGGTCCCGCGATGCAGGCGAGAGAGATGGGTTACTGAGGTTGGCTTGATTATTGGCGAGTTGTGGCGAGATATGAGGATAAGTGGGCCGGCGGTTCGATGGCACCGATGGTTCACCTAGATCGGATAGTTTGAGGCTACGGGATTTTACGAGTTGTAGCACTTGAGTTTTATGGGTCGAGACACGAGGATGATCGCGGAGTTCATCAAGCGATTCTGACGGATCGTAGAGTGATCAAGGCATCGGAGACCGAGTCGGTGGTCTAGGTTCGCATCGTTGCGTGATACCGATCGTGGTTTGATTCGTGGAGGCTGTCGGGAGAGAATGCACTTACATCTATATGGGACGAGTTCTCGGGAATTTCTTGCACATTTCTTGCCTCGCGGATGAGAGAAATTTGGTAAACGATTTTTGGTATTGCGGAAGAGCGGCGTGCGGTTGGGAGTACAATGTGAGTTCGACTCATTGGCGTGACGTCCGCGTTAGTAGCTAGTATGGAGGATCGAGTGCACCGATATGTTACGAGGCTCGATGATTACCTAGCGAAGAGTTGTTGGTGTAGCTCTTGGTAGGGCATGGACATTGCCGCGTGCGAGCTTATGCACTTGGATGTGAGGCGGAGATCGGCGGAATGGCCGAGATCGTGAGAAGAGGCGAGAACAGCGGTCCTTTGGTGACTTTCGGCGGACCGCCTCAGTGAGCGATTATGTGCCTCGCCCGATACTAAGTGGTCCCCACCGTCGTCGGGGCGTTTGGAATATTCGGGAAGCAGTCGGGCTCCCGAGTTTGATTTTTGAGGAGTAGAAGTGCTCGCCGGATGAGGCCACCCGTATCTCGGTGTGGCCGGTTGTGGTAAAGCCCATGAGGAATGTCGTCTTGGTTTGGGAGATTGCTATACTTGCGGCGAGCGGGGGCCATTTGACGAGATTGTCAGGCCGGGTAGCTGGTGGGATAGCCTGAACTACTAGATCGGTTGTGGGTTTTCACTTCATAGCTAGGCGGGATGTTCATGCGGCGAGCCACGGTAGAGGTCGCGGTGGAAGTTCCGATTTTAGCGGTCCTTTGAACCTCCTATTTTTGGTATATCCTTAAACCTACAGAGATTTGTATGTATTGATGTTATGATGATGTGTTTAGTGTTATGTTCGGATGGCTTTGTGCTAAAATGTGATTTAGAAGCCTGGTTAGTGAAAAGGGTAAGCCTGGGGGTGAGAAAATGATGAACCTTAGAATATTACAGTTGAGACCTTAGATGTAAGGCCGTCTTGAGTACAAGATTTTTGCGGGTGATCTTTGTCAAAATGTATAAGTATACGTAGAGTAATTGTGGGAAAATTCCTTGGGTAGTGTAAAATGGAAGTGGTAGCTTTCATGACCTGTATAGGTAAGATTGTTCCGGATCGGGAAACAAGAGCTTGATGCGTTAAGTGGGTCGGGTTGGGGCCATGTTGCGGGTCAACCCGTAGCCCGGTTTGGGGTTGGGTCAGTTCGAGGTGGTCCCGCCAGGTGGTAGGGTCACGAGGGTGCTAGGCCCAAGTTTAGATGACCATTGTATGAGTTCGTGGATAGGTTCGACCAGAAGCAGATCGTGAAGGCTGGGAATGGCCTTAAGGAAGATTGAGGTTAGTAAGATGACCAAGTTTGGAGGTGGTGACTCCAAAGTTTTGGAAACTAAGCGATGGTGAAGTGTGGTGCATTATACTAGAAGAGTTCAAGTGTTCGAGAAGGGCACGACGAGTAAGGAAGGAAGAGAACGTGTGTTATTTCGTGGCCAGGTGTGGCGTTGGCAACTTGTTAGAAGAACTTTATCGTTATCCGTCTTGAGAAGGAACATTCGGGACGAATGTTTCTAAGAGGAGAATGTTATACCGTATTTCGGTAGTATGCGTGAGGCGTGCGTAAAAATTTAAGCCTTAAGGTTGGCAAGGTTCGACATTTGTACACAAGTACGAAAAGTCGTTTTCAAATGACGTTTTACAAACTTTGCGAAGGAAAATTCGGCTATGTCATTTATTATTTTTGCGGATTTTTGAGAGGCGAAATATTTTGGACAACGGGAGGGTGGCGTGTGTCACCCGCCAAAAAGTGGACAAGGGCATTCTTTGTACGTTTTTGTGCTCTTTCTTGGTCAAGGGTTAGGTAGGATATTTTGTGTGGTAGATGGATAAGGACACGTGGATGAATCCTCCCTACACTTGCCTTGCACTTGGCTTCATCTTGGCCGTTGGTTGGCCATTTCTTGACCTATAAATACCCCCCAGTTGATGAACTTCTTCATCCACAAAATGTTTTCTAAGTGTTAAAATCCTCCCCTCATAGAAAGAGCTCGTCAAGCCCTCTCCCCTCCCCCTTAGAGGCCCTCGTGAGAACCCTCCCCTTGCCTAGTTGGTTTCGAGAAATACACCCCCCCCTTTGTGGTATAGAAATACTTCTCCAAGTATTGTTATAATACCAAAATACTTTAGCCCATATACCTTGTAGTACTTTCCAAAGTTACCTCTATACGTAGAGCCCGGAAATACTACTATATTTCCTTAAGTCACAAAACGAAACCCAAAGGAAATCTTCATAGCGAGTTGAAGTATTAAGAAGAAGTTGTGTAGAACTTCTAAGGGTTGTTTGGAGCGGGTTGGAGCGCACGGAGTAGGAGCTAAACCTTGCTCAGGATCGACATTTAAACTTGGAAAATTTTGGGCTTATCGAGGTAAATAATCTTGTCCGCCTATTGTTATTGGAATTATATGTTGTAGGAATATATAGTTGAAGTATACTATATATAGAACTGAACATAGTTTTGCGGCAATGTCTTTTGACTTAAGCCTGAATTTAAAGAAGAGAATTGAACTGTAATTACATAGGGGCGTATTCTGAGACTTGTGTAGCATTACTGTGAAGTAGAATTGTACACGTCCGGATTAGACGTACAACACCCCCCCCCCCCCCCGCTCGGGGGTTGTTGGGCGGTTTGCAGGCCGCCATAGAGGAGATTTCAGCGGTTGCGGGAGAGTGCTGCGAATTTTACGTAGAATATTCTACGTTGAGATCTAGATGTTAATAGGCGCCTTGTGGCCTTTATAGGTTGAAGTACTACGTGTGGCGTGATCTACTTGGCTTAAGGTGTAGCCGACGGTTTGAGGTACTTGGAGCGTTTTGCTATTAGTCGATAATCGTCGCGAGGTATGTGAACCTCTTCCTATCTTTTCTAGCATGATATGTGTATAACTATGTAGTACGGTAGACGTACATGTGTTAAATGTATTTGATTGGTTTAAAACATAAAGTGTTATAACGACTTTATGGGAAGTTGGTTATAACTGCTTTATGTAGGTAAGAAAATGCTTTGTGGTTTTAAAAAGATAACTGATTTGACTTATAACTGACTTGATGTGTGATAATAAAGAACTTGAAGTATTTCAAAAGAATCATTTTGAAAGAAGAGTAATATTTGGTTTTTTGAAAGCTTAAGAGTTATACTAGCTTTATGGAAAGTTAGGTATAACGTCTTAAGGAAGATAAAAGGGATAATGTTTTACTGATTTCGGGAATGAGAACAAGTATCGAACAAACCACTGCAGCGTTAATAAAGGAAAATGTATTGATTAATTAATTATTATAAAAACCAGTAGAAACCTCCATCTGCATAGAAGCTAAGATAAGACAAAATGATATTACATTTTCTAGATCATGGCTGCTTTAATAAGATGGTTATAAACAAGAACAAACTGCTCACACATATGACATATGTTACTCAATTGTTTTAAAGGAGATTAAGACATTGAACTATGAAACTTTTCTAAAATAAAGAGACTTGAGTAATTGGAATTAGGCAAACTGGAACTTTCGGAAAAAAATGTTGTTACTTGATTTTAGAAAAAAGGAAGTGTTCTGGTTTACTTAAAAATGTGAGTCACTCTAATTTTATACTACGGGTATCGGGTGACTTTTATAAAAGGAATGGATCTCTTTAAAAGGAATTTAACGTACGTAGTACTTTAGGGTTAAAACCCGAACTTTAGCATAAAATGAAAGTACCTTGAGTTGTGTGTAACTTGCCTATGCTTGTTGTTGTGTAACTTGCCTAGGCTTGCTTTGATAGCCTTTGTTGTGCAAGAATTGTGTTTCTATGCTATCGCGTCTCTCGATGGAGTAGGTTGACTTGATGAGAACTTACTTGGAGCGTCTGGCGATGTGGAAGATTCCGCGGGTATGCTTCCATTATCATTGTTACATGGGCATGTCTACAGATGATGGATTACGTGGACATGTGACCATTATGGTTATTTATGGCGAAATATCGTGACTTACGGTTGTGATGGTCGTAGCTGTTTACTTGCCCCGTCATTTCGTGGCGCGGTGGATCTGGTATAGGTTATTGCACTTGCCGCGTGTCGACCGGCGAAGTATCGTGACTTACGGTTGTGATCGGTGCTTAGCCGATTCACTTGCCCCGTCGCCACGTGGCGCGAGGAGGAGGCGGTGGAGGCTGGTGCACTTGCCGCGTGTCGCCTTCGCGAGTCGGTGTTTGGATGGAGCGCCGTGACTTACGGTTGTGATCTAGTGCGTGGCGATTCACTTGCCCCGTCATTCACGTGGCGCGAGGAGGAGGCTGGTGGAGGCTATTGCGCGCCGCGTGTCGCCTTCATGATATGGTTATCTGATATTATTGGTACGGTCGGATCTGGTAGTTATACTTGCCGTCACGGTTTTATGACACTGGTGGGACACGGTGTTCATGTATACTCCTTGGTGTTGTTATATCATGATGCCGGTGAGGAAGGAATTCCACGCAGTGATGATTTGGAGCGTGAGTCACGACTTGATATATTTGGTTATATGTTGTGTCTTGTAGTTTGGTTATCATACATGTTTCGCTTTTTATAGACTATTATGATTTCATTCTGATATTTTGATTTCACATACTTGGTACTGTTGTCTTGACATCCTTGAAGTGCGTTCATGCCGGTAAGGTACATCGGTGTCGATCCGCTTTTAGGATCACATTTCAGCGTATTGGGAAGCTCGTTCCTTGAGGCTTATCTTTGGTATGTTACCACGAGTGCGTAGGTTCTTGTACATTCGGGGTATGACGGGGCCACTGTCCGTCATAGTTGTTGTAAAAATCTTAGAGGTGCATGCCTTTGTTGTGGCGGGGTTGTAAGGATTATGCTATTCAAATGTCGATATATATACATATGCGAAAGTCAGCTTTTTGGTTGGCCTATTTTTCTTTTATCTTGATCCATATCTAATTGTATGTTTAAGTTTTTATTTCCGCTGGTTTTGCTCTGATGTTGTATCACTAGGGTGCCCGGGGTAAGGCACCAGTCACGGGCCCGGGTTCGGGTCGTGACAAACACACCGATAATCAAGACTCTACTAGACACGGTCTGTAGACACTTTCCGAGGACTAACTGCTCTGATACCACTTTTTGTCACGACACGACCACGGGCGCGGCCCGGTGCCTTACCGGGCACCATAGTGATACAACATCGAGAAAAACCAATGAAATAAAACATACTGATATGAAACAAGATAAAAGAAAATAGGCTAACAAAACGGTTGCCTTTTGCATATATATCTGAAATTTGAGCAGTTACATCCTTTACAACCCCGCCCAACAAGATTACTGACCTCTAAGTGTAACAACAACTATGGCGGGACGAGGCTCGCCATACCCCGAATGTACAAGAACCTACAACTCGGGAAACATACCAAAGATAAGCCTCGGAGAAAATGAGCTTCCAATACTGAGCTGATCTATGGCGAGGATCAATAACCGATGTACCTCAACTGCGGCATGAACGGCCCAGAGGTCGATCTAACAGTACCAAGTATGTGGCGAAAATCTGTAAATGAAATCATAGTAGTCTATATAAAACAGAGACATATATGATAACCAAACTACGATACATAATATGCGATCCGTCAAGTCGAGGACTCACGCCTCAAAGTCATCACTCAAATATAACTATGGGCCTCATGCCCGCACCATCAATCATGCGTGGAACACCTTATCGCTGCCAGCGATCTCGATAACCACACCAAGGAGTACACATGAACACGAGTCCGCTGTGTCATAAACCGTCTGGGGCAAGTCGAGCTAACTACCAGATACCAAAGCCGCATCATCAACTGACTGGGGCAAGTACGAAAGCCAACTACCAGATCCCAAAGTCGTCCCAACAAATCTATATAACCATACCACGAAGTGACCCGGGGCAAGAAAGCCAACTACGGATACCACTGCGCCACGTAGGCGGCGGGCAATCTGAACTAACTACGGATACCAATGGAATCACGAGACTTCGTCATAAACCGAATGGGGCAAATCTGAAGGCTAACTACGGATACCAAGCGAATCACCACGACCTCGGGGCAATCGAGCCAACTACGGATACCAAGCGAATCGGTAAAACCTCGTGGAGCTAGTCCATGGAATAATAATCATGAAGCGTGCGTGGAATGCTCAGTCGCTGCCGATGCGTCAGTAAGATCATAACAAATCAGGCCCTCCATCGAGAGCGGTGGTATAGAAATACAATACTAGCACGACAAGGCTATCACACGCAAACATAGGCAAGTTACACACAACTGACTGGTACTTTCATTTTATGCCAAAGTCGGTTTTAACCCCAAAGTACTACGTGCGTTAAATTCTTTTAAAAGATCCATTTCTTTTACAATGTGTCACCCGATGCGTATTATCAAAATAGAGTGACTAACATTTTAAGTAAACCAAAACAACTTCCATACTTTCCTTTTAAACCAAATTAAGACAATACTATGCCTTCTTTTAGACCAAAACACTTCTCCTTTTAAAGTCAAGTTACCATTTTAAAACTAATGATAAAACCATTATTTTGTTTTCATAAAGTCGTTATAACTAACTTCCCATAAAGTGTTATAACACTTTATGTTTTAAACAATTTAAGACAAAACCATGTCTTTCTTTTAAACCAAAACTCTTGATGCCTCAAGTCTCTTTTCTTTTAGAATTCAAGTTCCTTACTTTGGAAATTTAAGAAAATTAATGCTTGTTTATAATGATTCTTATTAAGCGACCATGATCTAGGAAATGTAATACAATTTTGTCTTATCTTAGCTTATGCAGATTGAGGTTTCTCTTGGTTTTAATAGTAATTAATTAGTCAATACATTTTCCTTTATTAACAACTGCGATGGTTTGTTCGATACTTATTCTCATTTAAATCAATATAATATTATTCCTTTTAAAACCCAGTACCCATTTCTCATAAAAGCGGTTTCACAATGTTTAACACAAACCAAGTCCTTAATATTTCACATCAAGTCATTTATAAGTCAAGTCTCTTATCTTTTAAAACCACAAACCATTTCTTTACCTACGTAAAGTTGTTATAACAAACTTCCCATAAAGCCGTTATAACACTTTATGTTTTAAACCAACCAAATTCATTTAGCACGTATCGTCTACCGTACTACATAGTTCACAACAATCATGCTAGAAAAGATAGGAATAGGTTCACATACCTCGCGACGGTTATCGACAATTAGCAAAGCGCTCCAAGTACTACAACCGCTAGCCTTTTCCACCGCCAAGTAGAATCGCTACTCGTAGTACTTGACCTATAATGGCCATAGCGTCTATCAACTTCTAGATCTCTTCGTAGAATATTCTAAATACAAGATTCCTTATTCTACGAGAAAATTGGCACTCCCCGTAACCACATAAATCTCCTACTCTCGGGCGCTAGCGGGCAACAACTCCCAGGGGATTACACGTCTAACCGGACGTGTTCAATTCTACTTCACAGATATACTACACAAGTCTACTGTAAATACAGTCCAATGTAAATACAGTTCAATCCTTTTCAATATTCATTCTACATATAGTATACTCAACTATACATTACTACAACATGTAATATCCAATTACAATAGGGGGATAAAGATCCTTACCTCGATAAGCCCAAAATTATCTAAGATTTATGTCGATCCTGAGCAACGTTTAGCTCCAACTCCTTACGCTCCAACCCGCTCCAAGCAACTCTTAGAAGTTTCTAAACTACTTCTCTTAACACTTCAACTCTAAAAGGTGAAGAACACTTAGGCTCTAAGTGTGGCAACTCTCGGCCAAGGGGTAATTTAGGGGCTAGGGGTGTGAAATCTTTTCTAACTTTTGGTTATTAATCTTCCTAATACACTAAGGAAGAACACTTAAGTGTTTAAGAATTTTTGGACAAAGTTTGGTTAAGGAAGAGGGCTTAAAACCGAGAACCATAACAAAGGGGAGGGAGTATTTCAAGACTTGAAATCTCTAAGTGTGGATGAAATTATGTCTTGCACTAAGGGGGTATTTATAGGACATTCAAGGGCTAGGATTGAAGCATGTGTGTGGTCTAGATTTGGCCATGTGTGTGTGGGTCCCACTTATCTATCTACTACACAAAATATCTTCAAGACTTTGACCAAATGTTTTTGGCCTTTAAAATGCCAAAAACGTGCAACCTTCTTTGTCCAACAATTCGTCCAACATGTGCCACCTAAGGGTGACACATGTCGCCCTCCTAATGGTCCAAAATATTTCATCTTTCTTCCTTTCCAATTTTAAGGTCGTATTCTCGTACGTACGTCCTCACATACATACCCTGGAACTACGGGGTATAACAATGACAAGGCTTAACACTTAGAAAAAATTTCAAGAATTTGAAGAAACCCTTTGAGGGCTCTCGGCTTTAGCATCCATTAGGAGAGAAATTTTTTTGTTTGTTGTCCAATAAGCTCCATACTTTAAACCAAGGTAGTTAAGGGTATTGTAAGTGTATCTCAATAGAAAGATTCCGGAAAAGTGGTGTTTTTGTATTAGTCGCAAGGCGAAAACCTAAGGAGTTATTCAACTTTGAAGTTGGAACTTGAAGTGGAGTTATTCATAAGCTTCTAAGGGTTTCTTGGAGTGGATTGGAATGTCAAAAAGAGGAGCTAAAGTTGCAAAGGATCGACTTGTAATCTTGGATCATATTTGGGCTAAATGAGGTAAAACAAAGGAAGTGCTGTCCGATTTTCCGTAGAATTTAGTGACTTTGCACTTGGAATATTCTACGTTTGAAGTAAGAAGTTAATAGACGTACTATGGTCATTATAGGTTGACATACTACGTACGGCGTAATGGACTTAGCAAGTGGATTAAACCGAAGAGGTATGTGGAACTTTCTTATCTCTTGAGCATGAATAAGTTGTAAATGTATAGTACGGTAGACGTACAAGATTTTGACAATCTAGTCCATTTGATATCCTTGGCTTACTTTAAGAATGTCCAAGTTGGTTGAGTTAGGGAATTAACACACTTGTTTAAATATTAAGGATATCTTGGTTTTCAAAAGTTAAGAGACTTTAAGTATGTTGAAAGTATTTTTGATACTTGTTTTGTTGGAAAGTTTAAGTCTCTTGGTTATAAAGAAGAATGTAAGATTCTAAGGTATAAAGCTAGTATAACGGCTTTATGGGAAGTTGGTTATAATAGCTTTATGGAAGGTTAAAAAGAGTGATTTACTCTAAGTAATTTAAGTATGATAAATGACTTGAAATAATGAAAGGCAAATTGATTTAAAGGCATCAATTGCTTAAAGTTTTAAAAGAAAGAAGTCACTTGATTTAGAAGCCTATAATTGTATTTCTAAAAGGTATTGTGACTTGTCTTGAAAAGTAGTTATGACTTGATACTATGGTTATTAGTATCTTGGAAGTGTTGTATGAAAAAGAGTCATTTTAAAAGAGTAGAAGTACGTAGTACTTTGGGTTAAATTCCCGATTTTTTTTATAATGACATGTTAGTGCCTTAAGTAAACTAAAATGAGAGTGTACATGTATAAGACTAATAAGAAGTTAGGGGATTTCTTAACTTGCTTATATATGGTATGATAAGCCGGTAGTGCTTATGTTATGTATGATAAGCCGGTAGTGCTTATGTTATGTATGATAAGCCGGTAGTGCTTATGTTAGGTGTGATAGCCGGTTTGTGCTAGTGGTATGTTATTCATTCTGGGGTGATTCCACGGTTTGTGGCATTTGCATATTCCGTGGATTTGCTACCCGTGATGCGAGAATACCTCATGCGGGTCGAAAGGGCTTATGCGGGTGAAATAGTCCTATCGGGCGGATCAGTCCTATCACGAGAATACCTCATGCGGGTCTACCACGACTATGCGGCGGATCTGACTATGCGAGAATACCTCATGCGGGTCCACGACCACTTACGGGTGAAATAGTCCCGAGTAGGATTGTAATGATCTGCGGGCGGGTGGTCTGCTTTGGCCGTGAGCTTCCTATTTTTATGTTTTAAGTATACTCTTATTTACTCGTTGTTAGTAAGACACGATGTCTTTATTAATTGAGCTATCATACATGTCTCGGTTTTATTATAGACTTATGATTTCATTCTGATACTTTGATTTCACATATTTGGTACATGTTGTCTTGAACTCCTTGGGGCTGCGTTAAATGCGCGGTAGAGTATCTGAGTTGTTGATCCTCACTCTTAGGATCATTGTTCAGCTGTTGTGAATCTCCTTTACTTCGGAGGCTTAACCCTGGTATGGTCGGTTGTTGTATATTCACGGGTATGGCGGGGCCCTGTCCCGTCACAGTTGTTATTCTTAGAGGTCTGTAGTCACATTGTGGATTGGGTTGTAAAGAAAAAAAAGATGTACTGTTCTATTTCTGGATTGTGTATATTTTACGGAAGGTGGCCTTATCGGCTAGCCTGTTGTTGTTTACTGTCTAAGTTTTTATGTGTGTTGTATATGTTAAAACTATTCTCGATGTATACAGCGGTGCCCGGGTAGGGCACGATCGCGAGCTTGGTCGGGTGGTGACAAAAGTGGTATCAAGCGGTTAGTCCTCGGAAAGTGTCTGGGCCGTGTCTAGTAAGTCTTGGTTATCGGTGTGTTGTGCACCACATCTATAACCGGGAGGCTGCGAGACATTTGTCACGACCGACCGGGCGCGACTGGTGCCTTTACAGGCACCCTTTCGGTATACATCGAGAGAATAGCACGGAACATACAACTTATAAAATGCTTAAACATAAAATAACAACAGTGGCGATAAGGCCACCTTCCGTAAAATATACGTAATAGACGATACTTTTTTCTTTACAACCCAATCCACAAATGTGACTCTGGATCTCAGAATAACAACTTTGGCGGGACGGGGCCCCCATACCTGAATGTGACAACCGACAATACCGAGGATAAGCCTCGAAATAAAGGCTTCTCAGCGGTGAGCAGTGATCCTAAGGCGAGGATCGACAACTTTGTACTCTACTGCGGCGTGACGCGGCCCCGGCGAAGTCGATACACCGTGTACCAAATATGTGGGCGAAAATCAGAACGAAATCATAAGTCTATAATAAAGCGGAGACATGTATGATAGCTCAATTAACGAGAACGTGCCTTACTAACAATGAGAGTAAATAAGAGTATACTTACAACATAAAAATAGGAAGCTCACGATCAGCGGGACCACGCCGCATGATCATTAAGCAATCCTACTCTCGGGACTATTTCACGCGTATGTCGTGTGGACGCGTGAGGTATTCTCGCGTGGGACTATTTCACCGCGTAGGTCGTGTAGACCGCGTGAGGTATTCCTCGCATAGTTTGTATCCGCGTGGGACTATTTCATGGCGTAAGCCCTTACGGACTCGCGTGAGGTATTCTCGCGTCGTGGGTAGCAAATCCACGGAATATGCAAATTCCACAAACAGGAATGACCCGTAATGAATAACATACTACTAGCACAAACCAGCTATCACACATAACATAAGCACTACTGAACATCATACATAACATAAGCACTACACATCATACCATATATAAGAAAGTTAAGAAATCCCCTAACTTCTTATTAGTCTTATATATGTACACTCTCATTTTTAGTTTACTTAAGGCACTAACATGTCATTATAAAAATTCGGGAATTTAACCCAAAGTACTACGTACTTCTACTCTTTTAAAATGACTCTTTTCCATACAAAACTTCCAAGATACTAATAACCATAGTATCAAGTCATAGCTACTTTTCAAGACAAGTCACAATACCTTTTTAGAAATACATTAAGGCTTCTAAATCAAGTGACGTCTTTCTTTTAAAACTTTTAGCAATTGATGCCTTTAAATCAATTTGCCTTTCATTATTTCAAGTCATTTATCATACTTAAATTACTTAGAGTAAACCACTCTTTTTAACTTTCCATAAAGCTATTATAACCAACTTCCCATAAAGCTGTTATACTAGCTTTATATTTTAGAAACTTACATTCTTCTTTATAACCGAGAGACTTAAACTTTCCAAACAAAACAAGTGTCAAAATACTTTCAAAAATACATTAAGTCTCTTAACATTTAGAAAGTAAGATATCCTTAATATTTTAAACAAGTGAGTTAATTCCCTAACTCAACCAATTTGGACATTCTTATAATAAACCAAGGATATCAAAGTAACTAAATTCGTCAAAATCTCGTACGTCTACCGTACTATACATTTACAACTTATTCATGCTCAAGAGATAAGAAAGTTCCACATACCTCTTCGGTTTAATCCACTTGCTAAGTCAATCGCATGCGTAGTATGTCAACCTATAATGACCATAGTACGTCTATTAACTTCTTACTTCAAACGTAGAATATTCCAAGTGCAAAGTCACTAAATTCTACGGAAAATCGGACAGCACTTCCTTTGTTTCTACATACTTTGCCACCTTTTTCAAGGCCGAATTCAATAACCAAACACGCCACATTTAAGGCTCAACAAAGTAGTTAACAATAGGGAATTAAACGCTTAATCAAGACGTGTAAAATTCCGCCCCACAATTGACATTAAACCAGTCCAAAAATACAATGTCCATTCGGCAATTAGGGACAACAATACCAATTCTTTTCCAATTTCTATTCAATCCAAGTTGTTTAGTATAACATGTTATAAAGCCGCAATTGATTATAACAACTATAATCTTCAAGTAGATAACATGCGACGATTCTAGTTAACGACCAAATTATAATTCAATTTCAAATGACTCAACATGTCATTTTCGGACTTGAGCTTCCAAATTTCCATAACACTTATCAATCTTCATAACACATATCACATGATCATTTCTAACTTATAATAACATGGAATATTCAATTACAAAAGTAAGACGAAGATTATACCTCATTTAGCCCAAATATGATCCATGATTACAAGTCGATCCTTAGCAACTTTAGCTCCTCCTTTCGACATTCCAATCCACTCCAAGCAACCTTTAGAAGCCTATGAAGAACTCATCTTCAAGTTCCAACTTCAAAGTTGAAGAACTCCCTAGGTTTTCGCCTTGCGACTAATACGAAAACAATCTTTTTCCGGGATCTTTCTATTGAGATACCCTTAGAATACCCTTAGGAACCTTGGTTTAAAGTGGGGAGATTATTGGACAACAATTGAAAATTTTCCTTTTGGAAAATACCCCATTGCCGTGAGCTTCATAGTGAGCAAGAACAAGGTTTCAAAATTTTTCTAAGTGTTCAGAATGACAAAGTCTTGCTACTAGTAAGCTTATATAACACTAGGAAGGGTCAAGATTAAAACAAATGGGTGGCTTGGATGAGTTTCACAAGGATCAAGCCAAGTGGCCCTTTGACAAGTCAACAATGTCAAGCTCTTTGTCTTTGCAAGACTTGGTCTTTTAAATTATGGTCAAATGACCATTTCATCCATGCCATTTTCGTCCAAGACCACTAATGGGGGGGGTGACACGTGTCGCCCTCCCGTTCGTCGCAATATTTCGTTTTCCGACAAATTCCAAAATTCCGATAAATTTATACTCGTCTCAAATCTTATCATTTTGAGTTCTTACGTATGCTCTTATAAACATATCCTGAAATTCCGGGGTGTAACATTTAGGATTGGTTTCCATTCTTCTCACTCTGAGATCGTGCGATAGAGATGTGTTGTTAGGGTCGTCTCTCCCTAACAAGTTATGTTGTTTGCAACTACGTTGGTGTTACACCCCGTAACTCCAGGACATGTTTAAGAGAATGTATGTAAGGAACTCAAGACTTGAAAATTGTATGAAAGGAAGAATTGTTTTTCCGACGGAAAATCTTCCGAACGTCGGAAAGGAAAAATGTTCGTTGAAGAGAATTGGATTCTCAAAATGCATTAATTGAGGATTATGGAATGTATTATCATTATGGAAATTTATTTGTACGGATTTGGTCATGTGGGGCCCACCCGAGGAATTTTACGTTTTGTGGGGCCGCGAGGTTCTGAATTTTATGGGCGAATGGGAGGCGACACGTGGCACCCTCCCACGTGGCTTGGTCGAATTAATCAAGGGTAAAAGGGTCATTTGACCATTATGGATGATAAGTCTTGTAGCTTGATTTTGTTGCCTTGTCAAAGGGCCACATGGGCTTGATCTAGTGAAACTCATCTTAGCCACCCATTTGTTATTATCTTGACCTCCATTGTGTTATATATACATAACTAGTGCAAGACTAAGTCTCGACACTTAGAAATTTTTCACAACATTCTTGAGCTTGAATATTGCTCTCGGCTTTGACATTATCCTCACAAGAAATTTTGTAGTTTTGATCCATTAGCCACAAGACTTTAACGAGGTCCCAAGGGTATTGTAAGGATATCTCGATAGAAAGATTTGGAAAAATGGCGTTTTCACGTTAGTCGCAAGGCGAAAACCTAAGGCATTTTCATAGGTTTTGATTGGGAATGTGTTACATCCCGTAAGTCCAGGACATGTATAAGAGAATGTATGTAAGGAATCAAGACTTGGAAATTAGTACGAAAGGAAGAATTGTTTTTCCAACGGAAAATCTTAGACGTCGGAAAAGAAAAATGTTCGTTGAGGAGAATTAGATTCTCAAAATACATTATTTGAAGAGTATGGAACTTATTAACATTATGGAAATTTATTTTTACAGATTTGGTCACGTGGGGCCCACGAGAATTTTACGTTTGTGGGACCCACGAGGTTCTGAATTTTATGGACGAATGAGAGGGCGACACGTGGCACCCCCACATATGGTCTTGGTCGAAATTTTGTAAGGGTAAAATGGTCATTGACCATGGTAGAAGATAAGTCTTCAAAGCTTGATATTATTGACCAAAGTCAACTTGCCACTTGGGCTTGATCCTAGTGAAACTCATCCTAGACACTCATGTGTTGCAATCTAAACCCTCCATGGTGTTATAAATACTAAGCTAGTGCAAGACAAGATCTTCTAACACTTAGAAAATTTCACAACATTTTCTTGTCCACAATAGTTGCTCTCGGGTTTGACATGCTTGCCCACACAAAATTTTGTAGTTTTGATCCATTAGCCACAAGACTTTAACCCAATGTCCCTAAGGGTATTGTAAGGATATCTCAATAGAAAGATTTCGGAAAAACGACATTTTCGTATTAGTCGCAAGGCGGAAACTTAAGGAGTTCTTCAACTTTGAAGTTGGGACTTGAAGATGGGTTCTTCATAGAACCAGGAGTGCTTGGAGCGGATTGGAACATAAGTAAAGGAGCTAAGAATTGCTAAGGCGCGACTTTGAATCTTGGAAATTTTTAAGGGCTTATAAAGGTATAAATTTTGTCGTTTTAGTAATTAAGGTTTACTTATTGTTGTAGCTATGGATATTAGCAAGCATGATATGTTTAGTATGAAGTTTGATAAGTATATTGGCTATTGGAACCCTAATCCGAAAACTAGCATGTTAGCCTTAAGATTACAATTCAAGTTGATTATTAGTTTAAGTCGTCGCATGTTGTATAAAGAAGGAAATTGTAGTTGTTGAAGTTGTTTATGACTATATAACATGTTATACCTTAGAACTTGGAATTGGAAAAGGATTGGAAAAGACTTTGAATTGTTGGATATGTTGTTGGCCGAGAATGGCTTGATTATGGAACTACCATTATTAATTGTGGGCGGAATTTTACGTATTGTAAGGCGTGTAATCCCCTTTGTTTGGTTGTTGTTTTGAGCCTTAAATGTGGCGTGTTGGTTATTGTATTCGGCCTTGAAAAAGGTGGCAAAGTGAGTAGAAACAAAGGAAGTCTTTGCCGATTTTCCGTAGAATTAGAGGCCGTACACTTAGTATTATTCTCGTTTGAGACTAGAAGTTGATAGTCTTGTTGTGACCATTATAGGTTGACACTTCTACGTCACGGCGTATTCGGCAGCTTGTGGATTTAGCGAAAGGTATGTGAACTATCTCCTCTTCTAGCATGATTCCTTAAGATAAATAAAGTATGTCCTACTCCTTAAATGATCCATTCCTTGGTTGTATTTGGATTGCCTAAAATAGAATTTGTTCTATGTACTTCCTTGATTGTACTTTGATGTTTAAATTATAAGTTGTATAATCCATTTCCTTAGTGAAGTTTGGATTCTTAAAAGTGAAAGTGTTTTACTTAAAGTACATAGAGTCTTGAAAAGGAAGTGGTTTCCAAACCTTTTGGCTAGTGCCTTAGTTCCAAAACCTAAGGGTCGTTATAATGACTTTAGGGGAGTCAAAGGAATGATTTACTTAATTGTTTAAGAGAGGAGAAATGACATGATTTAAGAGAAGTAACTTGTTTTAAAGGTGTGAGTTACTTGAGGTTTAAAAGTAGAAGAAACTTGTTTTCTAAATATTAAGAGACTTGAAGTAATTTGAAAGTTAAGAAACTTGATTTGTAAGTATGTGATACTTGGTTTTAAGTATAAGTCTCTTGGTTATAAAAAGGAATGAATATGTCTAAAACCATAAAGGGTTATAACGGCTTTATGGGAAGTTGGTTATAACGGCTTTATGGAAGGTTAAGAAAGTTGTCTATTTTTGATTAATGGGCATAAGTTGCCTAGATTGTGAAAATTTGAAGTTACTTGATTTCAAGATTTGAAATGAGTTTTCTAAAAGTGTAGTAACTTACTTTGAAAAATAGACACACCTTGATACTACGAGTGTTAGTATCTTGGGGTTTTACATAAAAAGGAGTCTTTTGAAAAGAATGTACATACGTAGTACTTTGGCTTGTTTAATTGAGAATTATGCTATGTGTGCCTTGATAAGTAATTTGGCTTGTTTAATTGAGAATTATGCTATGTGTGCCTTGATAAGTACTTTGGCTTGTTTAATTGAGAATTATTCTATTAGTGCCTTATGTAAACCAAAATGAGAGTGTATATGAATAAGACTAATAAGAAGTTAGGGGGATTTCTTAACTTGCTTACTTATTGTGTGATAATGGTAGTTAACATGTTATGTATGATGGCCAGTGAGGTAGGGTAAGAGTATAAATGAGGGGTGTATCCCCAAAGATCGTTATACCACCTGCTTTATCACTTTCTTCAGGGTAAGAGTATAAATGAGGGGTGTATCCCCAAAGATCGTTATACCACCTGCTTTATCACTTTCTCCAGGGTAAGAGTATAAATGAGGGGTGTATCCCCAAAGATCGTTATACCACCTGCTTTATCACTTTCTCCAGGGTAAGAGTATAAATGTGGGGTGTATCCCCAAAGATCGTTATACCGCCTGCTTTATCACTTTCTTCAGGGTAAGAGTATAAATGAGGGGTGTATCCCCAAAGATCGTTATACCACACATTTAGTGGATTTGCTACCTATACTTTTGATTACTCATTGTTAGTAAGACCTCGTGTCTTGTTATTTGAGTAGTGACTTTGAGGCGTCGTCACGACTTGATATATTTGCTTATGTATTGTGTCTTGTAGGTTGGCTATCATACATGTCTCTGTTTGTTTAGACTATTATGATTTCATTCTGATTTCATTTCACATACTTGGTACATTCTTCGTCTTGACCTCCTTGAGGATGCGTTCATCTTGCGAGTTTAGGTCTGTTGTTTGGTGATCGGCGGTGTAGGACCTGCTCGAGTTTTTGGATAGCTCCTACATTGGGAGTTTATCTTTTGGTATAAGTTCTTTCGATGAGGCTTTATACGATTATGGGTGCAATGGGGCCTTGTCCGTCATAGTTGATATAACTCTTAGAGTGCGTATTCATATGTGGGATTGGACTCATGTACAGTGTAGTGTCTTTTTATTATGTATATTATATGGCAGCCTTGTCGGCTTTGCCCTTGTACGTATGTTGGTTTTAAAAAAAAAATGAGGTGTTATTTAATTTCCGCAGTTTATTGTTAAGGTAGAAGGGTGCCCAGGTAGGGCACCAGTCACGGGCCCGGGGTTCGGGGTGTGACAGAATGGAAGAGAAGTTAGTTGTGAGCTTCTAAGGGCTTCAAATATCGGATTGGAGCGTAAAGGAAAGGAGCTAAGAATTGCTAAGGAGCGACTTTGAATCTTGGAAATTATAAGGGCTTGTTAAGGTATAATTCTTGTCGTTTTAGTAATTGAGATTACTTATTGTTGTAGCTATGGATATTAGCAAGTATGAGATATGTATTATGAAGTTGATAAGTGTATTGACTATTAGAACTCTAATCCGAAAACTAGTATGTTTAGCCTTGAGATTTCAATTCAATTGGATTATTAGTTTAATCGTCACATGTTATATAAGGAAGGAAATATAATCGATAAGTTGTTTATGACTATATAACATGTTAGGCCTAAGAAGTTGGATTGAAAAAGAATTGGAAAAGGACTTTGTGTTGTTGTATATGTTTAGCCAAGAATGACTTTAAATATGGAACTAGTTTCGTATTAATTTGTGGGGCGGAATTTTACACGTCCTGTTAAGGCGTGTAATCCCCTTTGGTTAGCTGAATTGTTGGGCCTTAAATGTGGCGTGTTTGGTTATTGTATTCGGCCTTGAAAAAGGTGGAAAAGTATGTAGAAACAAAGGAAGTGCTGTCCGATTTTCCGTAGAATTTAGTGACTTTGCACTTAGAATATTCTACGTTGGAAGCTAGAGGTTAATGGACGTATTATGGCCATTATAGGTGGAAGTACTAGTATAGCGTATTCTACTTGAAGGATGGAATAGCTATCGAGGTTGAAGTACTTTGGAGCATTTTGCTACTTGTCGATAATCGTCGCGAGGTATGTGAACCTCTTCCTTCTTTTGACATGATTCTATATATGGAATGTACATGTAGTATTATTTCATGTTTCCTTCTACTCTTAGAAGTTAAGAAGTATGTATGTTGATTTACTCTATGTAAATGTTATGTCTGAGTTATCCTAAGTTCTTACCAAGTCTTATGGGGGATGTTGGTAAGAGTCGTTAGGAGGTGTTTGGAGCCAAGTTGACTTGGCTAATTTACGGCACGAATGAGAATAAGTATTGAACAAGCCATTGCAGCGTTAATAAAGGAAAATGTAATGACGATAAATTATATTAAAACAAGTAGAATTCTCCATCTGCATAGAAGCTAAGATAAGACAAAATTGTATTACATTTTCTAGATTATGGCTGTTTTAATGAGATCAGTATAAACAAGTATAACCTATTCACACATATAAGGCATATGTTGCTTAATTTAAAGAGTTTACGTAATGAAGTGTTAAGACTATGAACTACGAGACTTGATTCTAAAATATAAGAGACTTGAAGTATGTTGAAAGTATACGATACTTGGTTTTCGAAAGTATAAGTCTCTTGGTTAGAAAAAGAATGTATTTGCCTAAGGTATAAAGTTAGTATAACGACTTTATGGGAAGTGGGTTATAATAGCTTTATGGAAAGTTAAAAGAGTGGTTTACTCTAAGTAATGATAAATTTTTTGAAATAAAGAAAGGCAAATGGATTTAAAAGAATCAATTGCTTAAGTTTTAAGGAAAGAAGTCACTTGATTTAGAAGCCGAAAAATGTATTTCTAAAAGTGTAGTGACTTAGGTAAGGTGTAAACAAGCCTTGATACTACGGGTGTTAGTATCTTGGGGTTTTATATGAAAATGAGTCTTTTGAAAAGTAGGTAAGCACGTAGTACTTTGGGTTAAATTCCCGGATTTTTATGTGTGAAACGAAAGTGCCATAAGTTTATAAAAATGGAAGTCTAAAGGTTTAATGAACTTTCCTATGTTTGCTTGTGATAGCTTTGAGTGCAAGTATTATATGTTTATGTTGTCGTGACTCTCAGTTGGAGAAGTAATTTGTCTTGTTGTAAGTTTACTTGGGCGTGCAAGCGGTGATGTGGGATTCCACGGGTATGCTTCCATTATGATTGATCCTTGGACATGCTTATCGATGTGGGATTAGGGGCATGTGACCGAGGATGCGGGTTAGATTCGGTTGTTTTATTACCCATGGCGTGCTTATCGATGAGGATTTGGGGCGTGCGACCGTGCTATGTCGACTATTACTCCATGGGCTAGCTCCCGTGAAGACATGTACCGCGATGAGGATTAGGGGCATGTTATATTATTACTCCGTGGGCTAGCTCCCGTGAAGACTGCGCTACGATGAGGGATGCCGAGGGCACGTTATGACCATGCTTATACGATGAGGGATTCCGGGGCATGCGGCCACGTTATATATATATATATATATATATATGTTGTATATGTGTATGCCGACAGTGAGGTGAGATGCCACGGGCGCGTCACATGGTTATATGTTACACCTACGGCTGTCGGCAATGATGTGGGATTCCACGGGCAGGAGATATATATATGTATTGTTTATATGTACGCCTACAGTGAGGTGGGATGCCACGGGCGCGTCACATGGTTATATGTTACACTTATGACTGTCGGCAGTGATAGGGGATTCCACGGGCATGCTTTGATATTTGTGTGATTTGATCGCGTCCCAGATTGGGCCGGGTAGTATATGCGCCCCTCCATAAAGGGCCGAATTATGTTATGAAAGATAAGTGAGTTATATGGTAATGAACTTAATGATACTCCTAAGTATGTACGTAAGAGTTGGCTATAACTCTTAATGGAATGGAAAAGATAATGATGTGCAATTAAGTTCATGAGTGGTAATGACACGGCAGATACAGTATGTACTTTTATACTTGCCCTGTCATTCTTTTATGCAGTTATGATCATTTCTTGTACTTTATTTCCGTTCCATATTAAATTTTTGTTATCTTGACCCTCTTGAAGTGCGTTAAATGTCATGAGTTTAGGTACCTGATTGTGGATCATGAGCTTAGGATCTGGTTGACATTCGAGATGGCTCGATGTTCGGAGTTGTCATGGCTATGTATATTCAGGGGTACGGCGGGGCCTTGTCCCGTCATGGTATTTGTTCAAATCTTAGAGGTCTGTATTCACATGTGGGCCGGACTAGATAGAGTTGTAATTACATTTTTGGATAGTGTAAGCCCTTTTTGGGTGATTTATATTATGGAAGCCTTATCGGCTTTGCCTTGGTTTTAAAAAAAAAATGTGTTACTTATTTTCCGCAGTTGTTTTGGTGTTGTATGATTGGAAGGGTTCCCAGGTAGGGCACGATCGCGGCCGAGTCGGAGTCGTGATTGGAAGCGTGATGACCGGGAAAGATGATTTGGATTTCGTATCCAGGTTGGTAATATTTGTAATATAGTTGGTATTGTGACATACAACTATACGGATTTTTGTATGAGGGTCGGACGCATGTTGCCTAGAATGGTTTTAGGTTACCAGGATTTGGTAAGGACAAAAATACCGGGAAGTTATGAAACAGTTTAATGAATTCTCGTCAAGGTTTTACGTACTAATTTGAGATAATTAGGAGACGATGAGCTGTCTGAGAAGGAAATGAACCCTTAAGAAGTTATTATTAAGGGAATTAATGGAAGACTATGTTAATAAATTGAGCTACGAAGTATGATTAAGGAAATGGTACGGATAAGATCCGTATGGAGTAAGTATGGTTGTTGTGGTCAAGACAACACGATTATAGTATTACGATAAGTTTTTGTACCCGTTTACGGGGGGACTGATAAGGTAGGCGTGGAGCATGGAAATTGCAAGACTAAGAATGTGATAACCACCGAGACCTTAGGTATATAAGGCCTTCTCGGGTAGTAAAAAGTTAAGTCAGACCAAGGGTAAGAGTTAAATACGACGCCAAGTCGGGTTGAGGACCTATTAAGGGTCGCCCCACAGCTTGAAATGGAATGGGATCAGTTGGTAGTAGTCGCCACGTGGCAGTCACGAGTGCAAGGCGAGTTTAGTTAATCATTTCTGAGTTCGTGGGCGCGTTCCACGGAACCAGTTGAGAAGCGGAAATGTCCTTATGTTGTTTAGAATAGTAACTCCAGATTGGAGGCGAATCGATATGAAGGATATGTAAATGCGCTAGAATAAGTTTGGAAATGCGGGAAGAGTGCGACCGATGAAAGAGAGCAACCAAGTGTAAAGAAATGGAGCTGAATCCATGAGGACCTTTCGAGGTGACTACACGTGAGTGTTGGGTGGTAGATGAGTGGGTAGATAATAGTTGCGAACGATCGATCGTTGGACCACTAGATGACCTAGCGGTTTGTTATGACAAACATTGAGGTCATTATGAGCGCGGGCTAGTTGGCCTCTTGTTATGCCAACATGGACTCTGAGAGAGATTGATTCGGTACCAGTTTTCTGGTAAGATGATTATCCAGTATAAAGGAAGAGAAGTGGTAGTAACCAGTGAATTATCCTTCCTTTTTTTGGCATCATTGTTTTTAATAAGTCGGTGTGACTTGTTCATTTGAGGTAAATTGACGCAGGAAGTAAGTAATAATTGAATTTGAAGGAATTTATGTCAAGTGCCCTTGGAGGTACTTGGAGTTAGGTTGGTGTGGCGGTCGGGGCCACGACGCTTCGGATAATTTCGAGGAAAATGTGCAAGGCAAGAATAAAATAAATGCAGTCTTTGCGTGGAAAAGGCGAGGGCATCTTTGGTAGGTTTTGAAAATCTACATGACTTTAAGGCGGTGCGTGATGATTAGATATTTACGTGACCGCGAGAGGACCCTGTGATTAGGGTTGTGACTCCAAGGAAAGTTTAAGAAAGGGAGATAAGTTCTCTTCCCCACGTAAAGGATAGTTTTACGTATTAGGGGATTGCCTGTACCCATGTTGTTAGACGAAGGATATGAGGCGGTAAGGTCTTGGTATCGTCATGCCATAGGTTCTGATTGTAGATAACCGTGGGAAAAGTGTTGTGTTGGGGTAATTAAGAACGGCATACGAATTGGTCGAGGAAGTATCGTAAAGATATAAATGCAGGTTGTACGCATGTATGAACTGTACGATTATGAAATAGGATAGAAATACTTTTGCTAATAATAAGCCTAAGGTAAGGTTATGACCAGAATGATAAAAGAGAATGCAACTATGGTTATGTAAGTTGCACGAGAAATGATTACCCAGACCAGTGTAAAGACCATTAGTAAATAATGGGCAGTAAGAACACCTCGAGGAAAGGTGGTAGCATCGATACTGACGAGATCAAGGAAATCTCCCCCCTAAATTGTGATTGACAGGAAGTCTTAGCCAGGAGGCAAGCAAAAGAATAAAATCTAAGTTAGTGACCAAGTTTGGTTGCAACAGAGAAAAGGAATCAGGAACCATAATTGAGATTAAGGACACCCGAATATTTCGCAAGAATGAGAAAGGTTTCCAGTTATTGGAAGATAAGTTGACTCGACTACAGTTCTAACCCCTCCTGAAAGACTAGTGGGTTAGGTTATTATGATAACACGTTGGGTGTTGGGCTAGGTTGTGTGCTGACGCAACCCGATAAGGATAGAGCCTACGTTTTCCCGGTAGTTAGGGAATCAGGAAAGGAAATTACGCCACTCACGATTTGCAGCTGACGGCAGTTAAATCATGCCTTGAATATTTGGGTGCATGACGTATTTATAGACTTCATGTGGATATTTGTGCAAACCACAAGAGCCTCCGGTATATCTTCAGAAAGAGGTAGTTGAATTTGCGACAGAGACGGTGGTTAGAGTTACCCAAGGATTGTGATATTGATATCCTATACCCTCAGGAAAGCCAGGCGATTCTGAGATACTCTTAGTCGTGGATCTATGGGTAGTCTGTCCGATGGGCAGCCAGATAAACGGTACGTGGTCCGTAAGATTCATCAGCTACCGAGCCGAGGGGGTTCGATTATTTGTTCCAAGGTAAATGAAGGTTGTATCCGAGAGGTTGTCGAGTCTTCCGTCGTTGAGGGGGTAAAAAGGCGATAGTATGAGGATCCAGTTATGATACGGTATCGAGTTACAACTCTCCGAGAAAAGAAGAGCCTGTTTGAGTAGCAGGATGGGAGTCTTTGTGATATGAGGATAGATGGTGTGTACCGGTCTTTGCGAGGACTAGTCGTGAGTTTTACGGGAGGCACACGGCTTATGCTCTAATTGTTAAAGTCGACTATGTTGTGTAGTGACCTCAGATGTATGTATTGGTAAGGTGGCCTGAAGAGGGACGTAGCAGAGTTGTTGCTTAATATCCGAATTAGTAGCAGGTCATGGTTGAACACCAGAAGCCCAGTGGGCTATTACGAGCGATTTAGACCAGACTTAGATATGAGAGGTAATTAAAATGGATCTTGTTCTGAGGTGGCATCGTACTCGGAGGAAGTGCGACTCCAGGGTCATAGTAAATAAATTTGTGAAACTAGCCGTGCTTTTCAGTTAGGACCACTTACTCGTGAGGATTATGCTAGCTTATATAGTAGGGAGATTGTGAGGCGCAGGGGTTCCTACTTCTATGATGTCGAGACGGATGAGCTCTGCATTGGTGACTTACGGAGGTTTTCGAGAAGGTGTTAGGGACAGGTGAGTCTCGGTGAGACATTTCACCCAGGGCCAGGACAGGCGAGCGTACTATCCGAACGGCGAGGATAGGTGGCGGGCTGTGTTCTTGATTCGATGATTGTCGGGAGGGTTATTTGCCTCTTGTTGAGTTACGTCGATATGAGATACCACTACGATTCGGTTGGCCTGTATGAGGCCTTGTATATAAGGAAGTATAGATCGCGGTTGGTTGGTTCGGCGTGGCGAGTTGACTATTTGGTCGGACTTGATTGTGAAGTGGATAAGCGAAGCTTATCCGAGAAAGATTATTAATGCTCGAGTCGTGAAGCTTTAGGCGGATAAGCAGCGTTGACACGTATGGGGTTGAGTTGACATTTTGTATGAGTATTATTATGTGGCCTTGTGTGGTATTATTGGTATGTAGGGGTTGTAAAAGAAGACTATGCCGCTATCTTTAAGTTTGACTCCCAAAAGAACATTCTGGGACGAATGTTTCTAAGGGGGGAAGAATGTTACACCCCGGAAATTTCAGGATATGTTTATAAGGACGTACGTAAGAACTCAAAAATGTTAAGATTTGAGACGAGTAAAAATTTATCGGAATTTTGGAATTTGTCGGAAAACGAAATATTGCGACGAACGGTAGGGCGACACGTGTCACCCCCTTAGTGGTCTTGGTCGAATTTGTGCATGGGTAGAATGGTCATTTGACCATAATTAAGATGAAAGTCTTGCTAGGCTAAGAGCCTGACAACATTGACAAGTCAATGAGCCAGCATGCATGATATTTAAATAAAATGCATCCAAGCCACCCATTTGTTTTAATCTAGACCTTTCATTTGGTTATATAATCTTCCTTAGTAGCAAGACAAGGCTTAACACTTAGAAATTTTTTCAAGAATTTGAAGAAACCCTTTGAGGGCTCTCGACTTTAGCATCCATTAGGAGAGAATTTTTTTTGTTTGTTGTCCAATAAGCTCCATACTTTAAACCAAGGTACCTAAGGGTATTGTAAGTGTATCTCAATAGAAAGATCCCGGAAAAGTGGTGTTTTCGTATTAGTCGCAAGGCGAAAACCTAAGGAGTTATTCAACTTTGAAGTTGGAACTTGAAGAGGAGTTCTTCATAAGCTTCTAAGGGTTGCTTGGAGTGGATTGGAATGTCAAAAAGAGGAGCTAAAGTTGCAAAGGATCGACTTGTAATCTTTGATCATATTTGGGCTAAATGAGGTAATAATCTTCGTCTTACTTTTGCAATTGAAGATTCCATGTTATTATAACTTAGAAATGATCATGTGATATGTGATATGAAGATTGATAAGTGTTATGGAAATTTGGAAGCTCAAATCCGAAAATGACATGTTAAGCCATTTGAAATTGAAATACAATTTGGTCGATAATTAGAATCGTCGCATGTTTACCTACTTGAGGATTGTAGTAGTTATAATCAATTGCGGATTGATAACATGTTATACTAAACAACTTGAATTGGTATTGTTGTCCCTAATGGCCGAATGGACATTGTATTTTTGGACTAGTTTAATGTCAATTGTGGGGCGGAATTTTACACGTCTTGATTAAGCGTGTAATCCCCTATTGTTAACTACTTTGTTGAGCCTTAAATGTGGCGTGTTTGGTTATTGAATTCGGCCTTGAAAAATGTGGCAAAGTATGTAGAAACAAAGGAAGTGCTGTCCGATTTTCCGTAGAATTTAGTGACTTTGCACTTGGAATATTCTACGTTTGAAGTAAGAAGTTAATAGACGTACTATGGTCATTATAGGTTGACATACTACGTACGGCGTATTGGACTTAGCAATTGGATTAAACCGAAGAGGTATGTGGAATTTTCTTATCTCTTGAGCATGAATAAGTTGTAAATGTATAGTACGGTAGACATACAAGATTTTGACAATCTAGTCCATTTGATATCCTTGGTTTATTATAAGAATGTCCAAATTGGTTGAGTTAGGGAATTAACTCACTTGTTTAAAATATTAAGGATATCTTACTTTCTAAATGTTAAGAGACTTAATGTATTTTTGAAAGTATTTTGACACTTGTTTTGTTTGGAAAGTTTAAGTCTCTCGGTTATAAAGAAGAATGTAAGTTTCTAAAATATAAAGCTAGTATAACAGCTTTATGGGAAGTTGGTTAAAATATCTTTATGGAAGGTTAAAAAGAGTGATTTACTCTAAGTAATTTAAGTATGATAAATGACTTGAAATAATGAAAGGCAAATTGATTTAAAGGCATCAATTGCTTAAAGTTTTAAAAGAAAGAAGTCACTTGATTTAGAAGCCTATAATTGTATTTCTAAAAGGTATTGTGACTTGTTTTGAAAAGTAGTTATGACTTGATACTATGGTTATTAGTATCTTGGAAGTGTTGTATGAAAAAGAGTCATTTTAAAAGAGTAGAAGTACGTAGTACTTTGGGTTAAATTCCCGGATTTTTTTATAATGACATGTTAGTGCCTTAAGTAAACTAAAATGAGAGTGTACATGTATAATACTAATAAGAAGTTAGGGGATTTCTTAACTTGCTTATATATGGTATGATAAGCCGGTAGTGCTTATGTTATGTATGATAAGCCGGTAGTGCTTATGTTATGCGTGATAGCCGGTTTGTGCTAGTGGTATGTTATTCATTACGGGTCATTCCCGGGTTTGTGGCATTTGCATATTCCGTGGATTTGCTACCCATGATGCGAGGAATACCTCATGCGGGTCCGAAAGGGCTTATGCGGGTGAAATAGTCCCATGCGGGGCGGATCAGTCCTATGCGAGGAATACTTCATGCGGGTCTACACGACCTATGCAGGCGGATACAGCCTATGCGAGGAATACCTCATGCGGGTCCACACGACCCTTGCGGGTGAAATAGTCCCAGAAGTAGAATTGCTTAATGATACTGCGGGCGGGTGGCCCTGCTTTGATCATGAGCCTCCTATTTTTATGCAGTAAAGTATACTCTTGTTTACTCTCATTGTTAGTAAGGCACGATGTCGTATTAATTGAGCTATCATACATGTCTCCGTTTTATTATAGACTTATGATTTCATTCTGATACTTTCGGTTTCACATATTTGGTACATGTTGTCGACCTCCTTGGCTGCGTTCATCACGCGAGTAGAGTATCTGAGTTGCTGATCCTCACTCTTAGGATCACTGTTCAGCTGTTGGAAATCTCCTTTACTTCGGAGGCTTAACCCTGGTATGGTCGGTTGTTGTATATTCAGGGGTATGGCGGGGCCTTGTCCCGTCATAGTTGTTATTCTTAGAGGTCTGTAGTCACATTGTGGATTGGGTTGTAAAGAAAAAAAAGATGTACTGTTCTATTTCTGGATTGTGTATATTTTACGGAAGGTGGCCTTATCGGCTAGCCTGTTGTTGTTTACTGTCTAAGTTTTTATGTGTGTTGTATATGTTCCGCTGCTATTCTCTGATTAAGAACAAAAACCCTGTTAACGTTTACGCAAGTAAGCTAGGTATTTAAACCCCCGTTAACGCTACACAAGTAATTGAGGTATTTTCATCCCCAATCCGACTTATGATTACCCAACTACAGCATAGTCACAACCTCCTTCTTTCGAAGTTTGATTAGAAATCATATAAATAATGATAATTAATGATCAAGTAATTACCAAGCATTCAAAACATTATTGGAATAAATCTCAACAATAAGAAGAACAACCATAGACATGCATTAACTCATAAAATAAGGTTCAAGTGAATTGACATGGAAAGCCCTATATTAGAATTAGTTCCTAGCCATTGACATGACAAGAACTAATTCAATATCCAACATAAAACTGAAATAAAGTAAAAGAAAGAAAAAGAAAATACTTAAGAACGAGTCTCCAAGCCTTCTAGCATCCAAGGGTTGTGTTGTGGAATATTTACAAGATGGATTGGTGGATGGATGGATGTAGAATGGTGAATGGTGGAATGGAGAATGAATTCTTCTAATGATGTAGAGACTATTTATTGACCAAGAATCCTTTAGGTGAAGGGTTAAGGATTTATGTAGGTAGGAAAAGTTATTAGAATCCTTTTAGGTAAGGGTTTTAAGTGTCACGACCCGACCCCGGGCCCGCGACTGGTGCCCTACCTGGGCACCCTTACAGGTATACATCAGAGATAATCAGCGGAACATACATGAAACTTATAAATAAATCAACAAAAGTAAAACAACAGGTTAGCCGATAGGGCTACCTTCCTGGACATACATATATACAACCGAAGCAGTTGCCTCCTTTCCTTTACAAACTGACCCACAATATGTGACTACAGACCTCTAAGAGTTTTAACATAACAACAGTGGCGGGACGGGGCCCGCCATACCTGAATATACATGAATCTACAACCTCGTGGAAACCGTACCAAGAGATAAGCCTCCGGAGCAAATGGAGCTTTTCCCAAAACTGAATCGAGATCCTAAGAGCAAGGATCACCAACCTGTGCACCTAATACCTGCGGGCATGAACGCAGCCCCCCGAAGGGGGTCAGTACAACAGGTACCGAATATGGAACAGAAATAAAGTCTGATGTGGATCATAAGCGTACAAAAGAATGACAGGCAAGTATAAAAATACATACGAGATCTGCGTGTCATTACCACTTATGAACTTAATCGTACCTTATTATCTTTTCCCATTTTCAATAAAAGTTATAGTCACTTTCTTACGTACATACTTGGGAAAAATTGTCAAGTTCATTACCATATAACTTACTTATCTTTCATAACATAATCCGGCGCTTTATGGAGGGACGCATATACTACCCGGCCCAATCTGGGACGCATATACTACCCGGCCCAATCTGGGACGCGATCAAGTCACACAAATATCAAAGCGTGCCCGTGGAATCTCCCATCACTGCCGACAGTCATAAGTGTAACATATAACCATGTGACGCGCCCGTGGCATCCTACCTCACTGCCGTACGTACATACACAATACATATATATATCTCGCGTGGAATCACATCGCTGAAGCGATCGTAGGTGTAACATATAACCATGAGACGCGCCCGTGGCATCCTACCTCACTGTCGGCGTACACATATACAACATATATATATATATATATATATATAATGTGGCCGCATGCCCCGGAATCCCTCATCGTATAAGCATGGCCATAACGTGCCCTCGGCGTCCCTCATCGTGAGTGCAGTCTTCGTGGGAGCTAGCCCATGGAGTAATAATATAACATGCCCGGAATCCTCATCGTGGGTACATGTCTTCATGGGAGCTAGCCCATGGAGTAATAATCGTTCATAGCATGGTCGCGTGCCGGAATCCTCATCGTATAAGCGTGGCCATGGGTAATAAAACAAATCCGTAATCTAACCCGCCTCGGTCACATGCCGGAATCCCGTCGTATAAGCGTGTCAAGGATCAATCATAATGGAAGCATACAGTGGAATCCCACATCACCGTCGATGCGTCAAGCAAACTTACAACAAGGCGGTAGGCCTCGGTGAGTCACGACAACGTAAACATATAATACTTGCACTCAAAGCTATCACAAGCAAACATAGGCAAGTTCATTAAACCTTTAGACTTCCATTTTGATAAACTCATGGCACTTTCGTTTCACACATAAAAATACGGGAAATTAACCCAAAGTACTACGCACCTCTACTCCTTTAGAAAGACTCTTTTTCAAATAAAACTTCCAAGATACTAACAACCGTAGTATCAAGTCATATCTACTTTTCAAGACAAGTCACAATACCTTTTTAGAAATACATTTACCGGCTTCTAAATCAAGTGACTTCTTTCTTAAAAACCTTAAGCAATTGGTACCTTTAAAACAATTTGCCCTTCTTTATTTCAAATCATTTCTTTGCTTACATTACTGAAGAAAACCATTCTTTTAATCTTCCATAAAGTTGTTATAACCAACTTCCCATAAAGCCGTTATAACTCTTTATGTCTTAGACAAATTCATTCCTTTATAACCAAGAGACTTATACTTTCAAAATACTCCAAGTCTCTTAACTTTTAAGAAAACAAGTTTCTTAACTTTAGAAATCAAGTCTTTCCAAATCGAGTATTCTATACTTGTAAATCAATTCATTTCTTCCTTTAAGAATCAAGTCTCATAACTTAGAAAAATAAAGTCTCTTAACTTTTAAGAATTTGAGATCCATAGCCTTAAAACTTCATACGTAAATTCTTATAAGTTAAGTAACATATACTTTGGTGCGTTGTGAATAAGTTATACTTATTTATAACGATCTTATTCAAGTAGCCATGATCTAGAAAATGTAATACAATTTTGTCTTATCTTAGTTTCTATGCAGATGGAGAATTCTACTCATTTTAATATAATCAATTGTCATTACAATTTCCTTTATTAACGCTGCAATGGCTTTCTCGATACTTATTCTCATTCGTGCCATAAATTAGCCAAGTCAACTTGGCTCCAAAGTACCTCCTAACGACTCTTACCAACATCCCCCATAAGACTCGGTAAGGACTTAGGATAACTTTGACATAAACTTTACATAGAGTAAATCACACACATACCTCTTAACTTCTAAGAGTAGAAGGAAACATGAAATAATACCACATGTATATTCCATGCATAGAATCATGCCAAAGGAAGGAAGAGGTTCACATACCTCGCGATGATTATCGACAAGTAGCAAAATGCTCCAAAGTACTTCAACCTTGATAGCTATTCCATCCTTCAAGTAGAATACGCTATACTTAGTACTTCAACCTATAATGGCCACAATACGTCCATTAATCTCTTACTTCAAACGTAGAATATTCTAAGTACTAAGTCACTAAATTCTACGGAAAATCGGACAGCACCTCCTTTGTTTCTACATACTTTGCCACCTTTTTCAAGGCCGAATTCAATAACCAAACACGCCACATTTAAGGCCCAACAATACAATTAATCAATAGGGATTACACGCCTACTAGGCGTGTAAAATTCCGCCACAATTGATATACAACTAATACAACTACAAGTGCAATTCCGGCAACTTGAGATACAACAACACCAATTCTTATCCAATTTCCTTTTCAATCCAAATTGTTAGTATAACATGATATCAAGTCGCAATTGATTATAACTACTATAATCTTCAAGTAAGTAACATGCGACGATTCTAATTAACAACCAATTTGTAATCCAACTTCAAATGGCTTACATTACATTTCGGATTTAAGGCTACCATCAATCCATAATACTTATAAAACTTCAACACATAAACTTCATGCTAGCAAACATGTAAAACTAACAACAATATATATAATCTTGTAACACTTTAAGAGATAAGATTATTACCTCAACGAATCTTAATCCAACTCCAACCAAGTCGCCCTTAGAAACTTAGAGCCTCTTCTAGACACTTCAATCCGCCACTGAGACCCTTAGAACAACCCCAACAAATTTCCTTCAATCTTCCATACAAAACCTAGAAAGCAACTAGGTTTTCACCTTGCGACTAATCTGAAAACTATCTTTTCTGGATTTTTCTATTGAGATATCCTTACAATACACTCATGAACCTTGGTTTAAAGTGTGGAGCTTAAGACAAGAAACAAAAAAATTCTTCTCTTTGAAAGTGAACCGAGAGCAACCTAGTTGAGTTCTTGAAATTCTTGAAAATTTGGCTAAGTGTTGAGCTTGTCTTGCTACTAGTAGTATTATATAGTAACATGGAGGTCAAGATGTGTACAAATGGGTGGCTTGGATGAAGCTCTTCTAAATATCAAGCTAGTGGTCCCATTGACTAAGTCAAATATATCAAGCTTTACTACTTGCAAGACTTGTCTTCCTAACAAGGGTCAAATGACCCTTGTGCCCATGTAATTTCGTCCAAGACATCACTAAGGGGGGTGACACGTGTCGCCCTCCCATTAAATCCTGATATTACGTTTCAGAAAATTCCATAATTCCGATAAATTTTTACAAGTCTCTAATCTTAACATTTGGGATTCTCACGTACGTTCTTTAAAACATGCCTGCAAAACGGGGTGTAACATTCTTCCCCCCTTAGAAACATTCGTCCTCGAATGTTCTTTCGGAGTTCAGTTTATCATTCCTCAGCATAATCTCATACAACTATACTTAAAGAAACCTAATTATGCCACTTATGGCCCTAATACCTCGCACACGCATATCCGTCCATCATAAGCCCAAAAGAGATTATCTTTTCGTACTTCCAACTCCTTCTAACATATACATAGTCTCAATATAATCTGTTCATGACACTTAAACATACCACAACTTTATCATGCGTACAAGTTTCTAAAGGGCCAAAGACATACCTGAAATCATATAGGCGGTTCAAAGGACAGCTAAAACTGGGAACTTCCACCACGGCCTCTATCACGGCCTGCCGGTGCATGAACATCCTGCCTAGCTATTGAAGGCGAAGAACCCGCAACTGATCTAGTAGACTGTGCTATCCCACCAGTGCCGCCTCTGGTTGGACAGTCTCTCACGAAATGGCCCTGCTGGCCGCAAGCATAATAAGTTGTCGAAGTAGTACGACACTCCCAAAAATGGAATCTACTACAGTGACCACACCGGGGCAAAGGTGGCTTCCCCTGGCTACTATCCTCGGACATCTGTGAACCTGCAGCCACAGGCCACGACTGCTCCGAATATCCTGGCGACCAAACCTCGGCGGAAAGGCGGGAAGGAGCACTCGTGTCGGGTGAAATGTGGACTACTCTGCTGTGAGTCCGCCTCGCGTGCCACTGGAACCTGCTTGTCTGGCCTCTTGGTGGCACGAGTCTAGTGACCCTCTCTCTCTCTCATCCTCTATCCTGCGCATAAGCTGCATCTCGGCAATATCCATACAGGTGAAGGGCGGCTTGACGTCACGATGTCATATAATGGTCTAGCCCTATCACATAACGGTGAACTCGTCGCCATATCGGCCACAATAGTGTGCGCATACAGCCAACGAGTCAAACTCGTGTTGTATTCTAATGGTCCTCCCATTCGCCTCAATGACAAGAACCTATCAGCGTGGGCTCTCTCCATTTCGTGAGGCAAAAAGTGATCAAGAAAGGCATCCGTGAACTCATCCCAAACCAGGACGAGCACCCACACCTCTCGGCGGCTCCCAAGACTCAAACCGGTTCAACGCAATATCGCGTAACGGTAAGAAGCTAACCTGGACTCGTCTCAGGGCCCTAAGCACTGCATAGTCGTTGAATGCTTAACGAACTCTTGAGGATCATCCTCAGATCTCGAACAATAAAACTCGGGTGGACTATGTTACACCCCGTAAGTCCAGGACTTGTATAAGAGAATGTACGTAAGGAAACAAGACTTGGAAATTAGTACGAAAGGAATAATTGTTTTTAAACGGAAAATCTTAGAATGTCGGAAAGGAAAAATGTTCGTTGATGAGAATTGGATTCTCAAAATGTATTATTTGAGGAATATGGAACTTTTAACATTATGGAAGTTTTTTTACTGATTTGGTCATGTGGGGCCCAGAGAATTTTACGTTTTGTGGGGCTACGAGGTTCTGAATTTTATGGACGAATGAGAGGCGACACGTGGCACCCCACATATGGTCTTGGTCGAAATTAGTAAGGGTAGAATGGTCATTGACCATGGTAGAAGATAAGTCTTCAAAGCTTGATATTGTTGACCAAGTCAACTTGCCACTTGTGCTTAATCCAAGTGAAACTCATCCTAGCCACTCATGTGTTGTAATCTAAGCTTTCCATTGTGTTATATATACTAAGTTAGTGCAGTACAAGCTCTTCTAACACTTAGAAATTTCTGACATTTTCTTGTCCACAATAGTTGCTCGGGTTTGACATGCTTGCCACAAAATTTTGTAGTTTTGATCCATTAGCCACAAGACTTTAACCCAATGTCCTAAGGGTATTGTAAGGATATCTCAATAGAAATATTTCGGAAAACGCAGCGTTTCGTATTAGTCAAGGCGGAAACTTAAGAAGTTCTTCAACTTTGAAGTTGGAACTTGAAGATGAGTTCTTCATAAAGCACAGGAGTTCTTGGGCGGATTGGAACCTAAGGAAAGGAGCTAAGAATTTGCTAAGGAGCAACTTTGAATCTTGGAAATTTTAAGGGCTTATAAAGGTATAAATCTTGTCGTTTTAGTAATTAAGATTTACTTGTTGTTGTATCTATGGATATTAGCAAGCATGAGATGTTTAGTATGAAGTTTGATAAGTGTATTGGCTATTGGAACCCTAATCCGAAAACTAGCATGTTTAGCCTTAAGATTACAATTCAAGTTGATTATTCGTTTAAGTAAATCGCATGTTGTATAAAGAAGGAAATTGTAGTTGTTGAAGTTGTTTATGACTATATAACATGTTAGACCTTAGAACTTGGAATTGGAAAAGAATTGGAAAAGACTTTGAGTTGTTGGTTATAAGTTGGCCGAGAATGACTTGGATTTTAAATTACTTGGTATGAATTGTGGGGCAGAATTTTACACGTATTGTGAGGCGTGTAATCCCCTTTGTTTGGTTGTTGTTTTGAGCCTTAAATGTGGTGTGTTGGTTATTGTATTCGACCTTTAAAAAGGTGGCAAAGTGAGTAGAAACAAAGGAAGTGCTGCCCGATTTTCCGTAGAATTAGAGACCGTATACTTAGTATTATTCTACGTTTGAGACTAGAAGTTGATAGTCTTGTTGTGACCATTATAGGTTGACACTTCTACGTGCGGCGTATTCGGCTTAGCTTGTGGATTTAGCCGAAAAGGTATGTGAACTATCTACTCTTCTAGCATGATTCCTTAAGATAAATAAAGTATGTCCTACTCCTTAAATGATTCATTCCTTGGTTGTATTTGGATTGCCTAAAATAGAATTCGTTCTATGTACTTCCTTGATTGTACTTTGATGTTTAAATTGTAAGTTGTATAATCCATTTCCTTAGTGAAGTTTGGATTCTTAAAAGTGAAAGTATTTTACTTAAAGTACATAGAGTCTTGAAAAGGAAGCGGTTTCCAAACCTTTTGGCTAGTGCCTTAGTTCCAAAACCTAAGGGTTGTTGTAATGACTTTAGGGGAGTTAAAGGAGTGATTTACTTAATTGTTTTAAGAGAGGATAAATGACATGATTTAAGAGAAGTAACTTGTTTTAAAGGTGTGAGTTACTTGAGGTTTAAAAGTAGGAGAAACTTGTTTTCTAAATATTAAGAGACTTGAAGTATTTTGAAAGTTAAGAACTTGATTTGTAAGTATGTGATACTTGGTTTTAAAGTGTAAGTCTCTTGGTTATAAAAGGAATGGATATGTCTAAAACCATAAAGGGTTATAACGGATTTATGGGAAGTTGGTTATAACGGCTTTATGGAAGGTTAAGAAAGTTGTCTATTTTGATTAATGGGCATAAGTTGCCTAGATTGTGAAAATTTGAAGTTACTTGATTTCAAGATTTGAAATGAGTTTTCTAAAAGTGTAGTAACTTACTTTGAAAAATAGACATGCCTTGATACTACGGGTGTTAGTATCTTGGGGTTTTACATAAAAAGGAGTCTTTTGAAAAGAATGTACGTACGTAGTACTTTGGGTTGATTAATTGAGAATTATTCTATGTGTGCCTTGATAAGTACTTTGGCTTGGTTAATTGAGAATTATTCTATGTGTGCCTTGATAAGTACTTTGGCTTGGTTAATTGAGAATTATTCTATGTGTGCCTTGATAAGTACTTTGGCTTGATTAATTGAGAATTATTATATGTGTGCCTTGATAAGTACTTTGGCTTGATTAATTGAGAATTGCCTATATGTGCTGGTGATAGCCTTTGAGTGCAAGTATTATATTTTATTACGTTGCCGCGACTCTCGGTTGCAGGGCCGGCTGTCTTGTTGTAAGTTACTTGGGCGTGCAAGCGGTGATGTGGGATTCCACGGGTATGCTTCCGTTATCTGTAGTACTTGGGTTAAATTCCCGGATTTTTATAAAAGACATGGTAATGCTTATGTTTTGTTTGATGGTCAGTTGAGCTAGGGTAAGAGTATAAATGAGGGGTAAACCCCCAAGACGTTATACCACCTTCTCCAGGGTAAGAGTATAAATGAGGGGTAAACCCCCAAGACGTTATACCACATGCTTTACCACCTGCCTCAGGGTATGAGTATAAATGAGGGGTAAACCCCCAAGACGTTATACCACCTGTTTTCATGGATTTGCTACCCATGATTTTTGCTTATTTATTGTGTGACGGCCGGTTGAGATGGGGTAAGAGTATAATGAGGGGTAAACCCCCAAGACGTTATGCCACCTTCTCCAGGGTAAGATTATAAATGAGGGGTAAACCCCCAAGATGTTATACCACCTGCTTTACCACCTTCTCCAGGGAAAGAGTATAAATGAGGGGTAAACCCCAAGACATTATACCATCTGTTCGTTTTCCTACTTGGCGTCTGATTTTAGGACACAGTGGGACTTGGTGTCCATGTATGCCTATTGGTGTTATATTATATCATGGATCAAGCGATGCGGAAGGATTCCACGGGCATGATTGATATTATGGGCGTGAGACCCATGGTTATATTTCAGAAATGACTTGAGGGCATGCGTCCCTGACTGCTTATGTGTTGGGTATTGTAGGTTGGCTATCATACATGTCTCCTGTTTTGTTTAGAATGTTATGATTTCATTCTGATATTTTCAAACACATACTTGGTACATTCTTCCCGTCTTGACCTCGCCCGGGGCTGCGTTCATCTGCGCGAGTTTAGGTGCGTTGTTTGGTGATCGGCAATATAGGACCTGCCGAGTCTTGGATAGCTCATACATTCGGGAGTTTATCTTTTTGGTATAAGTTCTTTCGATGCAGGCTTTTCTGATTATGGGTACGGCGGGGCCTTGTCCCGTCATTTTTCAGTAAAACTCTTAGAGGTCTGTATTCATATGTGGGATTGGACTCGTGTACAGTGTAGTGTCTTTTGTTTATGTATATTATATGGCAGCCTTGTCGGCTTTGCCCTTGCACGTACGATTGGTTTAAAAAAAATGAGGTGTTATTTAATTTCCGCAGTTTACTTAGTTGTTAAGGTAGAAGGGTGCCCAGGTAGGGCACGATCCTGAGCTTGAGGTTCGGGCGTGACAGTGGTATCGAAGCGATCGGTCCTCGAATGTCTCAGACCGTGTCTAGTAGAGTCTTGATTATCGGTGTGTTGCGCGCCACACCCATGCAGGAGGCTACGGGACATTTAGGAGTTAGTTTCTATTCTTCTCGCTCTAAGATCGTGCCATAGAGGTGTTAGTAAGATAATTCCTCTCGACGTATTGTTGTATTCTGATTATGCCTCGAGGAGGCAACAACCGCCCCGAGAAGGGCAAAGGAGTAGCGAGAGCTACTAGTCGGACTCGAAGAGTTGATAGGGCTTATGCCGGGGTATCTGGATGTTGTCTGCATGATCGGCGAGTTCCTGCGCCAGTTTTGAGACCAGGCACGAGCCTCGGTTTCTCGATTAGGAGAAGACTATAGGGTCATGAGGAAGCGATTATGTTATTAACCAAGATAGCGTACTCTGATTTCATCGGCGGAGGTTATTCGGCGGTGCAGACGGTGGTACAGAGGGTAGAGGGCCAGCGGAGATCGGCGTAAGAGGCTAGACCGGTTGGTTATCCGGTGAGTTTTGGGCGAGCTGCCTCGAAATGAGTGAGATATTCGTCGACCTACCGGTACATACCCGCGGCTCACGGTGGGAGATTTGACCACAAGGTATTTAGAGCGGTACAAACTCGAGTCGAGGTTCTCGGAGGAGCCAAGGATTTTCTCGATCGAGGCCACCTATTCCTCGATGTTTGAGATGTGGTAAGCGTCGTTCGGAAATGCCATTATAGCGCAGTGTTTGTTTTATTGTGGCCGTCGGGCCATATTCGGAGGTATGTCCTTTTAGAAAAACCGCAGGTGGTGGCTCGACCTATGAGGCGGTGGTTGGTTCCCTTTCCTCTGATTGTCGTCCCCGGGGCGGGGTGTAGGATGTCGACGGTAGTGGTAGAGTCGAGTGGAGTTTATAGTTACGGCGGTCCTTGAACCGCATAGATGGCGTGACTCTTTGACGGGATCATGAGGCGACATCGCATGGGGTTACAGGTATATCTTGATTCTTTTGAATCATACGTGCATTGATAGATTCAGATTTCGCCCTAGCATATATGTTTTCCCTTTGTTGCTAGCAGTTTTAAGTGATAGTACCCAGGTAGGAATACTTTGATTAGTAAAGTGAAAAGTTAAGAATGTTGACAAAAATGGTAAGTGAATGAGACTATAGTTGTGTAGAGTTCACAAGTTGTAATTGCCCATAACGATGTAAGACTAATAGGGAAGATTGTGCAGTAGAAATACTTGGCTTATGTGGCGAACCTCACAGTGATTAGGGGCATAAGGTGAGAAGTACCTTGAGATAAGAAAGATTTATTTGGACTAAGAATGAGAAGTTAAGTGTGACGACGGGTGGGTTATGGACTCATTTCGGGTCAACCGTAGTATGGAATGGGGTGATGTCGATTGGTAATAGTCCCGCTATGTGATAGGTCCCGGGATGCAAGGCCCAAGTCTAGTTGATCGTTGTACGAGTTCGTGGATGCGTTCCACCGGAATCAGGTCGTAAGGACCGAGAAGAGCCTTAACGGGAATGTATGTAGCATAATGGCCAAGTTTGGATAGTAAATCCAAGGATTGGGGAACAAGAAACAATATTGAGATTTTGTACGTATGTTATGTGGTGGTCATGTGTGGCATCGTTGGTCTTGTGCAGTTTTGATTGATAGGCATAGTAAAGAGTTTATGCCGTAGTTTGTATAGCTTGGCAACCGACTAAGAACATTCGGGGACGAATGTTTCTAAGGGGGGAAGAATGTTACACCCCGTAAGTCCAGGACTTGTATAAGAGAATGTACGTAAGGAAACAAGACTTGGAAATTAGTACGAAAGGAAGAATTGTTTTTCCGACGGAAAATCTTCCGAACGTCGGAAAGGAAAAATGTTCGTTGATGAGAATTGGATTCTCAAAATGTATTATTTGAGGAATATGGAACTTTTAACATTATGGAAGTTTTTTTTTTACGGATTTGGTCATGTGGGGCCCACCCGAGGAATTTTACGTTTGGTGGGGCCCACGAGGGTTACGAAATTTTATGGACGAATGAGAGGGCGACACGTGACACCCCCACATATGGTCTTGGTCGAAATTAGTAAAGGTAGAATGGTCATTGACCATGGTAGAAGATAAGTCTTCAAAGCTTGATATTGTTGACCAAGTCAACTTGCCACTTGTGCTTAATCCAAGTGAAACTCATCCTAGCCACTCATGTGTTGTAATCTAAGCCTTCCATTGTGTTATATATACTAAGCTAGTGCAATACAAGCTCTTCTAACACTTAGAAATTTCACAACATTTTCTTGTCCACAATAGTTGCTCTCGGGTTTGACATGCTTGCCCACACAAAATTTTGTAGTTTTGATCCATTAGCCACAAGACTTTAACCCAATGTCCCTAAGGGTATTGTAAGGATATCTGTTATACCCCGTATTTCCAGAGTATGTACGTGAGGACGTACGTACAAAAGTTTAAGCCTTAAGTTAGGCAAGGGACGAAAATTTGTGCACAACCCCCGAAAAGAATTGTTTTCCGACGAAACGTTTTCCAAACTTTGCGAAGGGAAAATTACGGTTGCGACATTTATTATTTTTGCGTATTTTTCCGAGAGATAAAATATTTTGGACCAACGAGAGGGCGACACTTGTCACCCTCAAGTGGGCGGAACTATGGACGATCTTGGCATGATTTTGTGGCCTAAAACTGGGTCGATGTTTGGTGAGTGATTTGTGGAGTAGATGGCTATGGTGCACTTGTGCAAATCCAAACCCTCCACTTGCCTTAATCTTGGCCATTGAAGGCCCTATAAATACCCCCCCTTAGTTGAAGACTTCTTCATCCACAAATAATTTCTAAGTCTTGAAATCCCTCTCCCCCTTTGATAGGCTGTCGTCTAAGAGCACCCCTCCCTGTGAGGCCCTTGGCGAGAAATACCCCTTCCTAGTGGTGCTAGCCGAAATACAAACCCCCCCTCTCTTGAGTTGTTCTCGTGAAATACCCCTCCCCCTGGTAGAAAAGTACTCTCCAAGTATTGTTACTATTCCAAAATACCTTAGCCTTATACCTTGTAGTATTCCAAAGTTACCTCTATACTAAAAGCCCGGAAAATACTACTATACTTCCTTTAGTCACTAAACGAAACCCTGGGGAAAAATCTTCATAGTAGGTTGAAGTATTAAGTAGAAGTTGTGTAGAACTTCTAAGGGTTTCTTGGAGCGTATTGGAGCGTACAGAATAGGAGCTAAACCTTGCTCAGGATCGACTTTTTAACTTGGATAATTTTGGGCTTATCGAGGTAAATACTCTTACCCTTCTATTGTAATTGGAAATTACATACTGTAGTAGTATAGAATTGAGTATAAGACGTTTATAAGGATGGTATAAAAGAAGAGAACTGAACTGTACTTACATAGGACTGTATTTACAGTAGACTTGTGTAGTTTGACGGGTAGGGAAGTGCTGCCCAATTTTCCATAGAATAAGGAATCTTGTATCTAGAATCATTCTACAGAGTAGTCTAGACGTTGATAGACTTATATGACCGTTATAGGTTGAAGTTCTTCGAGTAGCATGGTCTACTGAAAGGGTGGAAAAGGCGAGCAAGGTTAGAATACTTTGGAGCGTTTTGCTAATTGTCGATAATCGTCGCGAGGTATGTGATTCTTCCTATCCTCTTGAGCATGATAATTTAAAAGAATATATATAGTACGGTAGACGTACGTGTGTTAACTGAACGTGGTTTTACTTCGATGTCTTTTGACTTGAGTCTAAATAATAAGAACCTTGAAGTATTTCAAAAGAATTAAGAATCATTTTTGAAAGAAGAGTAATACTTGGTTTTAAAAGCTTAAGAGTTATACTAGCTTTATGGGAAGTTAGGTATAACGACTTAAGAGAGATAACAGGAACGGTTTACTTAATTATTTATGAACGCCTTGTATTGATTTCGGAAATGAGAATAAGTATCGAACAAACCACTGCAGCGCTAATAAAGGGAAATGTATTGACTAATTAAGTATTATTAAAACCAGTAGAAACCTCCATCTGCATAGAAAATAAGATGAGACAAAATGATACTACATTTCCTAGATCATGGCTGCTTTAATAAGATTGTTATGAACAAGAATAACCTACTCACATATAAGGCATGTGTTACTCAAATTGTTTTAAAAGAGAATTAGGTTATTAAGTGATTAAGACTTTGAACTACGAAACCTTTCAAAAATGAGAAACTTGAGCATTTGAAATTAGGCAAACTTGAACTTTTGGAAAAGAATGTTGTCACTTGACTTTAAAAAGGAAGGCATGCTTTTGTCTTAAGTTGGTTTACTTAAAAAGATAGTCGCTCTATTTTTATACTACGTATCGTGTGACTCTTGTGAAAGAAGCAGATCTTTTAAAGGGTTAATGTATGAAGTACTTTGGGGATAAAAACCCGAACTTATTTGTCATAAAATAGAAAGTACCTTGTGTGAATAACTTGATTATATTGGTTGGTGATAGCCTTGTAATACTTTCTTGTTGGTTTGAAAAGTAAACATGTTAGGATCTATACGTGTTAGTATCTTGTGAGGTTCGTGTAAAGGGTTTCCTTGATTATGCTTATGTTGTTGAGCGATAAGCCGTTATGTTAGTATTGTACCACTCACCTCTTGACATGTTATACGGGGTTAAGCCGCCTCGACGCGGGATACCTCATGCGATGCGGTGACTATGATTCGAGAATACCTCATGCGGTGCAGTGTGACCTATGCGGAGCTACGAGAGTTCCAGGTTAGTGTGCGGGGGAATACCTCATGCGGTCTATGTGGCCATGCGGACTACGAAAGTCCAGGACGATGCCGAGGAGTAGCTACCCTCGATGCGGGGAATACCTCATGCGGGCCTAGGTGGCCTATGCGGAGCTGCGGTGAGTTCCAGGATTTGACGCGCACATTGATATTGAGGGCGAGTGGCCCGCTTCGATCATATGGCGCGGTCTAGAAAGACCTCGTGATACAGTTTTATGGCATTTTTGGTACTGTGGGTTTTAGTAGTCGGCTATGCCTTCGTACTTACCCCGTACGGTTTTATTATGACACAGGTGGGACCTGGTGTTCATGTGTATTCCTTGGTGCTTTTATATCATAGACTGCCGGCAGTGAGGAAGGATTCCACGGGCATGATTGATGTTGTGGGCGTGAGACCCATAGTTATATTTGAGTGATGACTTTGAGGGCGTGAGTCCCTGACTTGACATGACTGCTTATTTATTGTGAACTGTAGTTTGGTTATCATACATGTCTCCTGCTTTATATATAGACTACTATGATTTCATTTACAGTATTTTCAGTTTCACATACTTGGTACCTGTTGTACTGACCTCCTTCGGGGGGCTGCGTTCATGCCGCAGGTAGAGGTACACCAGTCGTCGATCCTCGCTCATAGGATCACAGTTCAGCGTTTTGGAAGCTCCGTTTCTCGAGGCTTATCTTTAGTATAGTCCTGTCATTGTAGGTACTTACATTCGTGGGTATGGCGGGCCTCGCCCGTCGTTGTTGTTATAAAACTCTTAGAGGTCTGTAGTACTGTTATGGGCAGAGTTTGTAAAAGGGATGTAACAGTTCGAGTTCAAGTTTTATGGTTATATATATCTTAAGGCGACTTTTCTCGTAAAAAGCTTTCTCACTTCATTTTGTTTCATGTTTTGTTTTATATTCATTGATTACTCGATGTATGTCTACTTGGGTGCCCGGTAGGCACGACCACGCCCGAACGGGTCGTGACAAAAGTGGTATCGAGCGATTAATCCTCGGAAAGTGTCTACAACCGTATCTAGTAGTCTTGATTATCGGTGTGTTGCACCACACCAATAATCGTGAGGCTATAGGATATTTAGGATTGGTTCCCATTCTTCTCACTCGAGATCGTGCCTTAGAGTTGTGTTATAAGTTGGACCTCTAACGTATTTCTTTCCCTACCGATTATGCCTCGCGTAGGCAACCCGGCCAGAAGGGCAAGGCGGCCGAGGAGCTGAGTAGAGCACAGAGGGTTACGAGGCACAGTCCAATCATCACCTAGGTGGTGCTTCATTCAGGAGTTCTGCCACGTCACCAGCCACAGAGTTTAGCCCAGCAACAGCCTCCATCATGCCATGATATTTGAACCTTCAGTTCCACGACCAGTAGCATGAAATATGGATTGTAAAGAGACGACCATGTTACTAGCTATGGATTTAGCAACCAGAGAATATATTATGTACCGTTTATCACGGTCTTGATGATTATCTAAGAGAGGTTGTGCAAAAGTAGCTCTTGAAAAGATGAGCATGGCTCACGTCTGCTTATCGTCCACGACCGAACCTGCCCGTGGATCGTGCCTTACCCGGCACAAGTAGACATATATCGAGTAACGGCGGAATATAAAACAAGACATGAAGTGAGAAACAATTTATCTGAGAAAAGTTGCCTTTCGCATATATATATAAAAAAATTGAGCGACATCCTTTACAAGCTCACGCCAAAGCAAGACTACACTTAAGAATGTTATAACAACAATGGCGGGGCCCCGCCATACCTGAATGTAAGTACCTACAACGACAGGACTATACCACGTATAAGCCTCGGAGAAACGGAGCTTCCCAAAACGCTGAACTGACCCTATGAGCGAGGATCAACAATGGTGTACCTACCGCGATGAACGCAGCTTCAAGGAGGTCGATAACAGTACCAAGTATGTGAAATCAAAATAATGTAAATGAAATCATAATAGTCTATATAAAATGTAAGACATATATGATAACCAATTTACGATACACATATGTAAGCAAATATGTCAAGTCGTGACTCACGCCCAAAGTCATCACTCAAATATAACCATGGGTCTCATGCCCACAATATCAATCATGCGTGGAATTCCTTCCTCACCGCCGATCCATGATATAAAAACACCAAGGCATACACATGAACACCGTGTCCCACTGTGTCATAATAAAACTGCGGTAAGTATAAGGCATAGCCGATTACTAAAACCTACAGCACCAACAATGCTATAAAACGTATCACGAGGTCTTTCTGCATCCGCGCCACATGATCGAAGTTGGCCACGCGCTCGATACATGTGCGCGTCTAATCCTGGAACTTACCGCATGATAGGCCACACATAGGCCCGCATGAGGTATTCTCGCGTCGGGGTCGCTAACCCACGACATCCTCCTCGACTCTCGTGGTCCGCATGGCCACATAGACCGCGTGAGGTAATTCCCGCACACTAACACGGAACTCGTAGCTCGCATAGGTCCTGGACCCGCATGAGGCATCCCTCGCATCGGGGGGCAGCTTAACCCCCGGTATATCATGTCAAGAGGTGAGTGGTACAATACTAACATAACGGCTTATCGTTAAACAACATAAGCACAATCAAGGGAAACCCCTTTACACAAACATCACAAGACACTAACACACGTAGCATCCTAACATGTTTACTTATCATACCAACAAGAAAGTATTACAAGGCTATCACAAACCAACATAGTCAAGTTATTCACACAAGGTACTTTCTATTTTATGTCAACAAGTTCGGGTTTTTAACCCCAAAGTACTTCATACATTAACTCTTTAAAAAGATCCGTTTCTTTCACAAAAAGTCACATGATACCCGTAGTATCAAAATAGAGTGACTATCTTTTTAAGTAAACCAAAACAATTTTCCTACCTTCTTTTTGACCAACTTAAGACAAAAGCATGCCTTCCTTTTTAAATGAACACACTTCAATTTTTCAAGTCTTTTTCAAGATCTTACTTTGAAATTTTTTTGAAAATCAAAACTTGTTTATTAATGATCTTATTAAAGCAGCCATGATCTAGGAAATGTAATACAATTTTGTCTTATCTTAGCTTCTATGCAGATGGAGGTTTCTACTGGTTTTAATAATACTTAATTAGTCAATACATTTTCCTTTATTTGCGCTGCAGTGGTTTGTTCGATACTTATTCTCATTTCCGAAATCAATACAAGGATTTCATAAACAATTAAGTAAACCGTTCCTTTTATTTCTCTTAAGTCGCTATACCTAACTTCCCATAAAGCTAGTATAACTCTTAAGCTTTTAAAACCAAGTATTACTCTTCTTTCACAAACGATTCTTAATTCTTTTGAAATACTTCAAGATTTTTATTATTTAAAACTCAAGTCAAAAGACATCGAAGTAAAACCACGTTAAGTTAACACACGTACGTCTACCGTACTATATATATTCTTTTAAAATATCATGCTCAAGAGGATAGGAAGAATCACATACCTCCTCTAAAAATCCACCGCCAAGTCGAATATGTCGCGCAGAGTATCAACCTATAATAGTCAAATACGTCATTAACGTCTAGACTACTCAGAGAATATTCTAGCGAAGGTCCTTAATTCTACGGAAAATTGGGCAGCATTTCCCTACACGACAAACTACACAAGTCTACTGTAAATACAGTCCTATGTAAGTACAGTTTAATTCTCTTCTCCTATACCATCCTTCTATATATCTTATACTCATTTCTATACTACTACAGTATGTAATTTCCAATTACAATAGAAGGACAAAGATATTTACCTCGATAAGCCCAAAATTATCCAAGATTTAAATGTCGATCCTAAGCAAGGTTTAACTCCTATTCTGAATGCTCCAATACGCTCCAAGAAACCCTTAGAAGTTTCTACACAACTTCTACTTAGTACTTCAACAAACTATGAAGATTTTCCTAGGGTTTCGTTTTGTGATCAAGGAAGTATAATAGTAATTCCGGATTTTTAGTATCGAGGTAACTTTGGGAATACTACAAGGTATTTGGGCTAAGGTATTTTGGGATAGTAACAATCATTGGCGAATATTTTTCAACCAAGGGGGGGGGGGTACTTCAACGAGAACAACTTAGGAGGGGAGGGTGTTTACGAGAGCCTTCAAGGGGGTAGTTTGACGCGAGCTTCAACGAAAGGGGGGGAGGGATTTTGAGACTTGGAAAATGTTTAAGGGATGAAGAAGTCTTGCTAGCAAGGGGGGTATTTATAGAACCACCAAGGGCCAAGATTAAAACAAATGGAGGTGTAGATGTGGTAGCTTGTCTGCCGAGGTCTTCCACCAAGTGTCCACCACAACCTTGGGACATATGTCCACCACAACATTGGGACATATGTCCCCCACAACAAAGAGCCACGTGGCCTTCCACTAGGCACAAAAAAACGCCCAAGGCAAGCCCCCCACATGCCCCAAAAATCGTCCCTCACCTACTCCCACTCACCCAAAGAAAATATCTTCCAAGACTTTGACCACTTGACCATGTCCACTAGGCCACCATTTCGTCCAACCCATGCCAACTAAGGGTGACACATGTCGCCCTCCAATTGGTCCAAAATATTTCGTCTCTCGGAAAAATCCGTAATCGGTTAAAATATTAAAAACGTAGAATTTCCTTCACAAAGTTCGGAATCTTTTCCGTTGAAAGTTCAAAATTTCATCCTTAACCTAATTAGGGTTTGTACAAACGTACGTACGTCCTCACATACATACTCTGGAAAATACGGGGTGTAACATTCTTCCCCCTTAGAAACATTCGTCCCGAATGTTCCTTCTGAGTCTCAAAACACGCTAGCGCCGGTTTAGTCCTCACTAATATACTTACGAAACCAATCATGTCGTACCTGGCCATAACATAACACACGCGCAAATACTTAACTCCAAGTCCACGAGGAATCACCTCCATCATCACAAAAGCTCCTACCCAAGGTCTAAAAGATACACCCTTCGCACCTTTACTTCACATAAGAATTGATCACTTCTATACTCTTAACCTATGCTCGCTTCTCCCCTTACTCGTCGTACCTTCCTCGAACACTCGAATTCTTCCTGATAAACTTACCACATTTCTGTTATTGCTTCAGTTTCCAAGATCTCAGGGTTACTATCTCCAACTTGGTTATCATTAACTGGGAACACTCTGGATGGATTCTCCGATACTCTTCCGAACATAACAACATGAAAGACCGGACGTACTGCCTCCTACGTCGGACGGCAATGCTGACTTATAGGCAACCTGGCCTATTTTCCAAATGATCTGAAAACGCTCAAAGTACCTCGGGCTAAGTTTCCCCCGCTTTCCCAATCTCGCCACACCCTTCCGGGGTGGTAACTTCAAGAAGGCCCACCGTCAACCTAAACTCCAAGTGTTGACGCCGATTATCCGCACGACTTCTGCTGACTCCGAGCTGCCAATAACCTCCTCTGGATAAGCTTCACCTTATCCACATACTGCTGGATCAAGTACGGACCAACTATCTGAACCTTGCCAATATCGAACCAATCGACCGACAACCTACACTTCCGCCCATACAAGGCTTCATAAGGCGACATCCGAATACTGAATATGGTAGCTATAATGATACTCACTCAACAAGAGGCACATAATCCTTACAGCTACCCCTGAAATCAAAACACCGGCCCGAGGGTGAATGCAATACTGAGACTCACCTAAGTTCCTAACCTTGCCTAGTAAAACCTCCATAAAAAGAAATAGTCGTAACCTGGGCTTCACTGCCTATCATAAAGTAAAAGTAGGAACCCCGTGCAGTCTTACAACCTTCCTGATATACAACATCTCGCATAACCCTCCGTCGAGTAAAATAGTTCTAACTGAAAGACAAGATGGGTTGACCTCATCGGCCCGACTACTGGTCGAACGTATCCAAGAACTCGTACGATGGTTAACTAAACTTGGGCCTAACACCCTCGTGACCCTAACACAAAGCGGGACCACCACAATTTTTCCTTTCTTCAAACCGGGCTGCGGGTTGATTCGCAATCTGGCCTCAACCCAACCCATTTATCACGCCAAGCTTTTGTTTCCCGATCCGGAACAACCTCACCATCGAGTCACGAAAACCTAGTGGTCTTCTTAGCTCAAATTACCCTCTTTCATTCACACTACTCAGGGACTTATTACACAAACATATCTCACGATACTATGCACTCCGATAAGGGTCAAACATAAAAATAAATCTTTTACTCAAGATGGCCTCGCTTACAAGGTCTCCACGTATAAAACTCTAAGGCTCACACTTTCCCTATCCCCAATCTTACCACGATTTCTAATCACAATTAACACAATGCTATCTCAACATAACACTTAAGATATACTCATCTTATCACACATACTAATCTCTGAGGGTTAAGGATATACCAGATTCTCCGTTTCACCCTTTGTCGTTCTAATCAATCCCGCTTTTGGGCGATAGCTAGAAGGTGATTGTCACGACCTGTTAGGCTCGTGATGGTGCCTTACCGGCACCCAAGTAGTCATACATCGTAGTAACTTGGAATATAAAACAAGACAGAAACGCTTTAAAACAATAAGACATACGCTTTATCGATGAAAAGCTTTTTCGCATAATATAAATAACTCAAGTTTTGCGCTACATCCCAACCGCATAATAGTACTACTGCACTTCTAAGGAAGTAACAACTATGGCGGACAGGGCCCGCCATACCCCGATCGCATAAAACTATCTACAATACAGGAGATCATACCCAAAAGTAGAGCCTCCGAGAAGATGGAGCTCCCGACACCAACGCAAAGATCCTAAGGATGTGGATCTAGCACTGCCGCTTACTGCGGCATGAACGCAGCCCAAGGAGGTCAAGATAACAGTACCAAGTATGTGAAACTATAAAGTACTTTAAAATGAAATCAAAGTATTTAAAACCTTTTCACAAATACAATCGTTCAATTGCACATAGTGCCACATCACAAACAACAATAAAGAATAAAGATCAGAATGTGTCTATTCTAGGCCGCGAATGATCGAGCAAGGCCAATCGCCCATAGTATCATTCTGCGTGCCTAGTCCTCGACTTTCGCACTCGCATAGGTCACACATAGACCGCGTGAGGTAGCCCTCGCGTCGGGGCAGCTAACCCCAGATCCGCCTAGGCTCCCGCACGCGCATAGCCTCAAAAGACCGCATAGTCTCAACAGACCGCATAGGAATCTCGCATCGGGCTAGACGCCGAATGATCAATCGAGCATACCGCTGCTCGCATAGTCTCACAGACCGCATAGCCGTAAAGACCAAGATCGCGGGCAAGCCCTGTGATAATAGTCAAGGGTAGGTGATACAAGAATAAGATAACGGACTTACGGTTAGCAACGTAAGCACAAAGAAGAATGACCCCCTTACACAGCATTACTAACACAGGTAGCATCATGATATGTCTACTTATCAAACAATCTTACTACACTTAACAGAGATCAATACAAGGCTTTTATAAACAAACAAGTAAACAGTTCCTTTTTATCATTCTTAAGTTGTTATACCTAACTTCCCATAAAGCTAGCATAACTCTTAAGCTTTTGTTTTAAAAAAACCAGATATTTATCTTCTGTTAAAAATGATTCAGTATTCTTTTGAAATGTTTTCAGTTCTTATTATTCAGGCTTAAGCCGTGAGGCATTGCCGTAAGTATTATTCAGGCTTAAGCCGTGAGGCATTGCCGTAAGTATTATTCAGTTAACACATGTACGTCTACCGTACTATATATATATTGTAAAATATCATGCTTAGGCATAATCACATACCTTCTCAAATAAAACCACCGCCAAGTCAATATGTCGCGCAGAGTCACCTATAATAGTCACAGATATCTATCAAAGACTACTCGAGGGTCATTCTAAACAGAGGGTTCACAATTTACGGAAAGTCGGGCAAAGACAACCCTACCCGTGAGCTATATAAGTTCATCGTGAAAACAATTCATGTGAGTACAAGCAGATTATTCTTCTTTTAAAACCTTCTACTGTGGTAATAGTTCAATTCTTTTCTGTGATATTCTTCTAAGTATTTATACTTATCCTTATACTACAACAGTAAGTATTCTCTAATTCAAAAGAGGGTTAGGATTATTACCTCGGTAAGCCCAATAATATCCTAGATAAAGTCGCGCCTGAGCAAGGTTTAGCTCTAAGTTGTACGCCCCAGAGTCCAAGAAACCTTAGAAGTTCTTCACAACTTCTACCAAAGACTAAGGGATTTGGGCTAGGTATTTTGGGCATTATAACGATACTAGAAGACAACTTTTCTACCAAGGAGTGGGGTAGATTTCGGCTAGGCTAGTGGGTTAGGCCCTCGCCAAACTCACAAGGGAGGGAAGGGGTGTTGACGAAAAGCTCACAAAGGGAGAGGAGGATTTTTCAAGACTTGGAAGATTTGTGGATGAAGAACTCTTCATCTAAAGGGGGGTATTTATAGGTCAAGAAGTGGCCAACCAATGGCCAAGATTAAGACAAGTGCAAGGCAAGTGTAGGGTGAAGATTAACTATACACAAATATCCTACCAACTCATTGACTTGTGCACAAGGCACAAAAAACGTGCCAAGGCTCTTCAATTCGTCCAAATGGACGATTCAAGTCCACCAATGGGAGGGTGCCAAGTGTTGCCCTCCCGTTGGTCCAAAATGTTTCGCCTCTGAAAAATCCGCAAAAATTAGAAATGGCATAGCCGGAATTTTCCTACGAAAGCGTGGAAACGTTTCGGAAAACGATTCTTTAAGCGAGTTGTGTACAAAAACGCCCAAGGCTAACTTTAAAGCCAAACTCTTTATGCGTATTCCTTACGCACATACTGGAAATACGGGTATAACATTCTCCTCCTTAGAAACATTCGTCCGAATGTTCCTTCTCAAGACAATTATCGAAGAAGCTTAAACAGCTTAGCAAATGCCACACACGGCCACAAAACAACACTTAGGCATAAATGATAATGGAAATTTACAAGTAGGAAAGTGAATTACACGGAGGTGGGAATAGGTGAGGATACTTCGCCTCATGTCCTCCTCGCTTCCCACGTCATCTCCTCCTCGAGCTCGTTCGCCACAAGACTTTGACGGAAGCCACGCCCTTCGTCGCAGACGCCTAACTCGACGATCGACTATCGCTATGGAATCTCCTCATACGATAACCCCTGGTCACCGACATCGTCAATCGGTGTACCCTAGATGGATCCGATACATCTCTCAAAGATAGATACGTGAAACACGGATGCACCGCCTCCAGACGGACGGCAGATCCAACTCGTAGGCAACCTTGCCTACCTGCGACAATCAAACGCCCAATGTACTGGCCGAAGCTTCCTTCTTCCCGAATCTCATCACACCCTTCATGGGTGACACCTTTAGGAAAACCCAATCATGAACCTTGAACTCAAGATGCCGACGACGATGATCTGCATACGACTGCCGACTCGAGTATCGTCAATAGCCGCCTCGGATAAGCTTCACCTTATCCATCGCACTCTTGCACCAAATCTGTCCCACTAGCCGCACTCGCCCACATCGAACCAACCTATAGGCGATCTCGCACTTCCTCCCATACAAGGCCTCATAAGGCGCCATCCGAATACCGGAGTGGTAGCTATTATTATATGCGAACTCAACTAGAGGCAAATGATCCTCCCAACTACCATCGGAAGTCAATAACACAGCTCGCAGATATCCTCAAGAGTGCGGATAGTGCGCTCTGCTCCCGTCTGCTCTGTGGATGAAATGCAAGACTGAGCTCACCGGCCCCTAAACCCTCTCGAAGGACCTCAGAAGTTAGCGTAACCGGGCTCTCTGCGATATGATCGAAGTGGGACTCCATGCATCGACGATCTCTGATGTAAAGTTCGCATAATCCTCACCGAAAAAGTCGTCCGGACGGAAGAAAGTGGGCTGTTTTCGCACCGTCGACGATAACCCATATAGAATCATGTCTCTCCGAGTGCGAGGTAATCACGTGATGAAGTCCATGTTGATTACCTCCCACTTCCGGTCGGATCTCAATCGTCAGAACAAACCACCAGCCTCGTGCTCTACCTTCACCGCCGACAACACGCACCGAGCTACGAACTCGCAACGCCCTCTTCAAGCCATCCCACCAATACACCGATCTAAGGTCGTGGTACATCTTAGTCGACCGGATGGATAGAGTAACGCGCTGTGTGCTTCCCCAAGAACTCCGCCAAGTCCTCAAACATCTGGAACACACGTCGCCTCAAACCTTAGCACTTATCGTGCTACCGAAAGGACCCTTGCCCTCACGAAGAGTCAGATCACGATATCGAATCAAAGCCGATCCTCGAACTGTTGCCTCTTCACCTCCTCGATGATGGAAGACTCGCAACCTCACGAACTCTAACCCCACCGCTATCGTAATCAATCAAACGGACACCAAGGCTCGCTAATCGATGCAAATCACGAACCATGTCCCTCCTCTAGTCGCACATCCGATAGGCTCCCATCGACCTACGACTAAGAGCATCCGCCACAACATTGGCCTTCCCGTGGTACAGGATATCAACATCGTAATCCTTAAGCAACTCTAACCACCGCCTCGCCGTAAGTTCACTCCTCTCCGTGAAGATATACTTTGGAGGCTCTTGTGGTGCGTATAAATATCCACGTGAACCCCATACAAATAGTGCCTCCAGATCTTCAAAGCGTGAATCACTACCGCCAACTCCAAATCATGGGTGGGTAGTTCCTCCGTGTTTCTTCACCGTCGGGATGCATATGCTATAACTCGCCATCTGCATCAACACACATCCCAACCCGATGCTCGACGATCACAATACACCACATAACCGTGGACCCTCGGAAGAGTAAGAACGGGGCGGTCGTCAATCTCTCTTTCAAAGAATCGAAACCCCGCCACAAGCATCATCCATCAAACTTGGTCGCTTCCGAGTCAGCCTAGTCAATGGCGCAGAGATAAGCAAACTTCTCCACGAACCGATAATAACTGCAAGGCCCTAAAATCGCGAACCTCTGCCGAGTAGTAGGTCTAGGCCAAGTCTGATCGCCGATCTTGGCCGATTCCACTCGAATGCCATCGCCCGACAATATGCCCGAAACGCCATCAAGTCAACCAAAACTCACATTTGGAAAACTTGGCGCATAATCGCGATCTGGAGAATCGGCAAGACAGCCTCAAATGCTCCGCATGCTCCTCGCCCGAGCGAATAAACCAAGATATCATCAATGAACACTATCACAAACGTGTCCAAAATGGTTTGAACACTCGGTTCATCAAATCCATGAATACCACGAGCATTGGTCAACCCAAAAGACATGACTCAACTCATAATGCCCGCACGTCCGAATGCGATCTAGGGACATCCACCTCTCTCGACACGAACCTCGATGATAGCGAACGCAGATCAATCTTGGAGAAACATCTCGCGCTCGCAATCGGGTCGAACAAATCATCAATCCCGGAAGCGGGTATTCGTTCTTAATGGTCACCTTGTTCACCGTCGTAATCAACACATGCGCAGCCCCGCCCTTCTTCTTCACGAACAATACCGGCGCCCCGAGGAGAAACACTAGGTGCGATAAAACCTTCTCCAAAGAAATCCCTGCTGGTCCTTCAACTCTCTCAACTCGGCGGTGCCATTCGTATGGCGGAATGGAAATAGCCGAGTGTCCGCAATATGTCAATACAAAACTCAATCTCCTCTCGGGAGGATACCCGGAGGTCATCTGAAACACGCCTGGGAACTCACGACCATCGAATCGATCAAAGTCCGTACCGCACTTCATATCAAACACCGAACGAGATGGTAGATATACCCTTCTCGCACCATCTTCCTAGCCTTGAGGTAGGAAATAAACCTACCTCGGCGATACCGTGCTCCTCCCACTCAACAACCGGCCTCAGAAATCGAACTGCATTACTCTCTCTCTGCCTACATTGGCGAAGCAAGAAGCGAGCCAATCCCTCCCCATAATCACGTCGAAGTCAATCATCTCCAACTCTATCAAGTCGGCTAGGGTCCGACGACTGTAAATGGTCACAGGACAAGCTCTATATACCCGCCGAGCTACCACCGAATCACCCACTGGCGTAGCTACCTCGAAAGGGTCATGGACTCGTGCTCTATCCCTATCCTACTAGCAACAAGGGGAGATATATAGAATGAGTAGAACCGGATCTATCAAAGCATACACATCAAACCCGAACCGATAAGGTACCTGCGACGACATCGTGAGGCCTCACGATCCCGCTGGACAAAGCATATATGCGCTCGAGGACCGCTAGAATCAGGACTGCGCACGACGACTCGCCGCGACCCGCTGATCCATGTGTACCTTGCCCTCCGGCGAGTAATCGCGGGATGAAGCGGCAATGCACTCGTAGGCCGAGCCCTACCACCGCCGCCGCCGGTCGGACAAACTCGCAAAGTGACCTGCTGCCACAAGTATAGCAAGCTCGAGTACGGCTCGAATGGTATTCGCCACAACGGGTACACCGAGCGGACCTCGAACGGTTAGCACCTCGCTACCGAAATCAAGTCCTGGGCCCCGACCGCCCCGACCGCTCGCCTGTGGCTGAAAATGAGGTAGAGCGCTCGCGCTGGCCGTGGTGCAAATCGGACTTCGCGATGCCGCCACCCCGAGGACCACTAAAAGAACCGCCGTCTTGGCCTTCTTCTGCCGCGATATCGCTCTACCCGGCGGTCTCGCGCCTCGCATCCTAGTGCATGAGCTCGCATGCGGGTAATGTCCATACCCCGAAGAGAAACACCCGCATGACTCGCCATATAATCATCTAGCCCGGTGACGAGCGGTGTACCCTATCCTCCATATCTGCTACCAATGCCGGGACATATCTAGCCAAAGAATCAAACTCGACATTGTATTCCCGACGGCGCCCCGCCTCAAAGAAGAAGAATCTATCGGCTCGTGCCCTCCTCATCTGCGGAGGCAAGAAGTGTGAGAAAAGCCTCAAAACTCATCCCATATCGCTGGAGGTGCATGCTCTCCCGAAAGCTCCCATGAATCAAACCAATCGATCGCGGTGTCACGCGGCCGATGCGAACCGAATGTCACAGCCTCGCCTCCAAGCCACGATCACCCGCATAATCCTCTGCGGTGACGGATGAACTCTCGCGATCATCCTCCCGCCGACCAGTAAAACTCGCGGGCTACAACTCAAGAAATCTCGCACCTCAAACTATTCGCCTCGGTGCACTACGGGTGCGATCGAGCCGAGCCGAATCCGTGATCCGCCTCTCTCGTATCGGGCCACAACTTTAGCCAAAAGTCGGGCCATCTCCTTGTACTCCTAACTCTCCGCCCCAGCCGTGGGGCGAGGTGTGGGTGCTGTGGTCTCGCTGGGCGGCGCCATAGAACTCGCCGTCTTCAGTATAGATCGGGCACGAGCCTCGTGACTCTGGGTGTCTCGCTAGCGCCTTTCGCCGCTTGCCCTTCGGGCCCGGTTGCCTTACGTGGAGGCATAATGCATAGAAAGGAATACGTTAGAGGTCCAACCTATAACACACTCTAAAGCACGATCTCGAATGAGAAGAATGAAACCAATCCTAAATATCCTATAGCCTCACGATTATTGGTGTGGTGCACAACACACCGATAATCAAGACTCTACTAGATACGATGCAGAGACACTTTCCGAGGATTAATCGCTCGATACCACTTTTGTCACGACTGCCCGGTTCGTGGATCGTGCCTTACCGGCACCCAAGTAGTCATACATCGAGTAACCAATGGAATATAAAACAAGACAGAAACGCTTTAAAACAATAAGACACGCTTTATCGATGAAAAGCTTGCCTTTCGCATAATATAAATAACTCAAGTTTTGCGATACATCCCAACTGCATAATAGTACTACTGCACCTCTGGAAGTAACAACTATGGCGGACAGGGCCCGCCATACTCGACTGCATAAAAACTATCTACAATACAGGAGATCATACCCAAAAGTAGAGCCTCGGAGAAGATGGAGCTCACGACACCAACGCAAAGATCCTAAGGATGTGGATCTAGCACTGCCGCTCTTACCTGCGGCGTGAACGCAGCCCCAAGGAGGTCAAGACAACAGTACCAAGTATGTGAAACTATAAAGTACTTTAAAATGAAATCAAAGTATTTAAAACCTTTTCACAAATACAATCGGTTCAATTGCACATAGTGCCACATCACAAACAACAACATAATAGAAAGATCAGAATAGTCTATTCTAGGCCGCGAATGATCGAGCAAGGCCAATCGCCCATAGTATCATTCGTGCCTAGTCCTCGACTTTCGCAGCCCGCATAGTCACACATAGACGCGCATGAGGTAGCCCTCGCGATCGGGGCAGCTAACCCCAGATCCGCCTAGGCTCCGCACCCGCATAGCCTCAAAAGACCGTGATAGTCTCAGCGGACCGCATAGGAATCCCGCGATCGGGCTAGACGCCGGAATGATCAATCTCGAGCATACCGCCGCCCGCATAGTCTCACAGACCGCATAGCCGAAAGACCAAGATCGAGGGCAAGCCCTCGTATAATAGTCAAGCGGGTAGGTGATACAAGAATGTGATAACGGACTTACGGTTAGCAACGTAAGCACAAGAATGACCCCCTTACACAAAGATTACTAACACGGTAGCATCATGATATGTCTACTTATCAAACAATCTTACTACACTTAACAGAGATCAATACAAGGCTTTTATAAACAAACAAGTAAATTCCTTTTTATCATTCTTAAGTTGTTATACCTAACTTCCCATAAAGCTAGCATAACTCTTAAGCTTTTGTTTTAAAACCAGATATTTATCTTCTGTTAAAAATGATTCAAGATTCTTTGAAATGTTTTCGCTTATTATTCAGCTTAGCGAGGCATTGCGTAAGTATTATTCAGCTTAAGCCGTGAGGCATTGCCGTAAGTATTATTCGATTAACACATGTACGTCTCACCGTACTATATATATATTGTAAAATATCATGCTTAGGCGAATCACATACCTTCTCAAATAAAACCACCGCCAAGTCAATATGTCGCGCAGCAGAGTCACCTATAATAGTCAGATATCTATCAAAGACTACTCGAGGTCATTCTAAACAGAGGGTTCACAATTCTACGGAAAGTCGGGCAAAGACAACCCTACCCTGAGCTATATAAGTTCATCGTGAAAACAAATTCTATGTGAGTACAGTGTGATTATTCTTCTTTAAAACCTTCACTGTGGTAATAGTTCAATTCTTTTCTGTGATATTCTTCTAAGTATTTAAACATATCCTTATACTACAACAGGAAGTATTCTATAATTCAAAAGAGGGTTAGGATTATTACCTCGGTAAGCCAAATAATATCCTAGATAAAGTCGCTCCTGAGCAAGGTTTAGCTCCTAAGTTGTACGCCCAGAGTCTAAGAAACCTTAGAAGTTCTTCACAACTTCTACCAAAGACTAAGGGATTTGGGCTAGGTATTTTGGGCATTATAACGATACTAGAAGACAACTTTTCTACCAAGGAGGGGGTAGATTTCGGCTAGGCTAGGGGGTTAGGCCTCGCCAAACTCACAAGGAGTGGGGGTGTTGGACTAAAAGCTCACAAAGGGAGAGGAGGATTTTTCAAGACTTGGAAGATTTGTGGATGAAGAACTCTTCATCTAAAGGGGTATTTATAGGTCAAGAAGTGGCCAACCAATGGCCAAGATTAAGACAAGTGCAAGGCAAGTGTAGGGTGAGGATTAACTATACACAAATATCCTACCAACTCCTTGACTTGTGCACAAGGCACAAAAAACGTGCCAAGGATCTTCAATTCGTCCAAATGGACGATTCAAGTCCACCAATGGGAGGGTGCCAAGTGTTGCCCTCCCGTTGGTCCAAAATGTTTCGTCTCTCGGAAAAATCCGCAAAAATTAGAAATGGCATAGCGGAATTTTCCTACGAAGTCGTGGAAACGTTTCGTCGGAAAACGATTCTTTAAGCGAGTTGTGTACAAAAAAAACGTCCAAGGCTAACTTTAAAGCCAAACTCTTTGTACGTATTCCCTTACGTACATACTCTGGAAATACGGGGTATAACAGTGATGAACTAGCCACTGATCCTGAAGGCTGAGTCTCTACATCCGCGCCACCTTTGGTCGGACAATTTCTCGCAAAATGGCCTGCCGCCGCAGCATAACAAGTCGAAGCACGACACTCCCCACAATGACACCTACCACAACAGACACACCGAGGTGGGGGTGGCCTCCTCTGGCTAACACCTCTTCCTCTCTGAATCACTGAATCCGCAACTGATCTGGTAGGCTGAGTCCTCCTACTTGCATCCCTCCTACTTGAACATTCTCTCGTCACATGGCCCTGACGGCCGCAAGTAAAACAAGCACCAGTAAAAAGACGACATTCCCCGGGATGACGCCTGCCACACGATGAACACTGAGGGAAAACTGAACCCGGCTGGCTAGAACCTACGTATAGCTGTGAACCAGAAGCTCGAGCTCGACCAACTCTGCATACCGAACGCCCCGAACCCCGTGGAGGACCACTCAGACCGGGCGGAGGTGCATATCGATCTCACGAGGTGATTTGCTTCGAAAGTTACCAAAGGACCCTGCTGATCTGGCCCTCTTCTGCTGATCTTGGTTAACCCGTCGATCCCTACGTTTCTCGGCCTGCTGCGCATAAGCCCGTACGCAGGCCATGCTCATGCCTGACTGAAGTGCTACTCTTGCACAACCCTCTCTTAGATAATCATCAAGACCCGTGATAAATCGATACATAATATACTCTCTGGTTGCTAACTCCCTAGCTAGTAACAGGGTCGTCTCTTTGCAATCCATACTTTCTGCTACTGGTCGTGGAACTGAAGGTCCAGATATCATGGCCGCAGTAGGAACTGCTGCCGCTGTGCTAAACTCTGCTGGGGCTGGCGACGTTGCAGAACTCCCCGAATGAAGCACCACTTCGGGTGATGATTGGGCCTGTGCCCTCGTAACCCTCTGCTCAGACTCGCAGCTCCTACGCTTTGCCTTCTGGGCCCGGGTTGCCTTGCGCGGAGGCATAACTGGTAAGGGAAAGAAATACGTTAGAGGGGTCCAACTTATAACACAGCTCTAAGGCACGATCTCAGAGTGAGAAGAATGGAAACCAATCCTAAATATCCTATAGCCTCCTGATTATTGGTGTGGTGCACAACACACCGATAATCAAGACTATACTATATACGGTCTGTAGACACTTTCCGAGGATTAACTGCTCTGATACCACTTTTGTCACGACCCGAACCCGGGCCCATGACTGGTGCCTTACCCGGGCACCCAAGTAGACATATATCAGAGTAACCAGTGGAATATAAAACAAGACATGAAGTGAGAAACAATTTATCTGAGAAAAGTTGTCTTTCGGCATATATATATAAAAAAAAATTGAACGATTATATCCTTTTACAAGCTCGCCCAAAGCAAGACTACATGACTCTAAGAATGTTATAACAACAATGGCGACAGATTCCGCCATACCACTGAATGAAAGTACCTACAACGACAGGGGAATAAACCAAAGATAATACTCCGGAGAAACTGAGCTTCCCAAAACGCTGAACTGTGATCCTATGAGCGAGGATCAACAATCGGTGTACCTACTGCGGCATGAACGCAGCCCGAAGGAGGTCGATAACAGTACCAAGTATGTGAAATCAAAATATCAGAAATGAAATCATAATAGTCTATATAAAACAGAAGACATATATGATAACCAATTTACGATACACAATATGTAAGAAGTCATGTCAAGTCAGGGACTCACGCCCTTAAAGTCATCACTCAAATATAACCATGGGTCTCATGCCCACAATATCAATCATGCCCGTGGAATTCCTTCCTCACTGCCGGCAGTCCATGATATAAAAACACCAAGGCATACATATGAACACCAGGTCCCACCTGTGTCATAATAAAACTGTATGGGGTAAGTACGAAGGCATAGCCGACTACTAAAACCCATGCACCAACAATGCTATAAAATCAGTATCACGAGGTCTTTCTAGACCGCGCCACATGATCGGCCGGCTACGCGCCTCGCATCCATGCGCGCGTCTAACTCGAACTTACCGCAGCCCGCGATAAAGCCACACATAGGCCCGCATGAGGTATTCCTCGCATCGGGGGCAGCTAACCCGCGGCATCCTCCTGGACTCTCGTAGTCCGCATGGCCACATAGACCGCATGAGGTAATTCCCCGCACACTAACCTGGAACTCTCGTAGCTCCGCATAGGTCCCCTGGACCCGCATGAGGCATCCCTCGACGGGGCAGCTTAACCCCGTGATATCATGTCAAGAGGTGAGTGGTACAATACTAACATAACGGCTTATCGTTAAACAACATAAGCACAATCAAGGGAAACCCCTTTACACAAACATCACAAGACACTAACACACGTAGCATCCTAACATGTTTACTTATCATACCAACAAGAAAGTATTACAAGGCTATCACAAACCAACATAGTCAAGTTATTCACACAAGGTACTTTCTATTTTATGTCAACAAGTTCGGGTTTTTAACCCCAAAGTACTTCATACATTAACTCTTTAAAAAGATCCGTTTCTTTCACAAAAAGTCACATGATACCCGTAGTATCAAAATAGAGTGACTATCTTTTTAAGTAAACCAAAACAATTTCCCTACCTTCTTTTTGATCCAACTTAAGACAAAAGCATGCCTTCCTTTTTAAATGAAAAACATCAATTTTTCAAGTCTTTGTCAAGTTCTTACTTTGAAATTTTTAAGAAAATCAAAACTTGTTTATTAATGATCTTATTAAAGCAGCCATGATCTAGGAAATGTAATACAATTTTGTCTTATCTTAGCTTCTATGCAGATTGAGGTTTCTACTGGTTTTAATAATACTTAATTAGTCAATACATTTTCCTTTATTAGCGCTGCAGTGGTTTGTTCGATACTTATTCTCATTTCCGAAATCAATACAAGGCTTTCATAAACAATTAAGTAAAATGTTCCTTTTATTTCTCTTAAGTCGCTATACCTAACTTTCCATAAAGCTAGTATAACTCTTAAGCTTTTAAAACCAAGTATTACTCTTCTTTCACAAACGATTCTTAATTCTTTTGAAATACTTCAAGATTCTTATTATTTAAAACTCAAGTCAAAAGACATCGAAGTAAAACCACGTTCAGTTAACACACGTACGTCTACCGTACTATATATATTATTTTAAAATATCATGCTCAAGAGGATAGGAAGAATCACATACCTCCTCGGCGAAAATCCACCTGCCAAGTCGAATATGTCGCGCGCAGAGTATCAACCTATAATAGTCAAATACGTCTATTAACGTCTAGACTACTCTGTAGAATATTCTAAGCAGAAGGTCCTTAATTCTACGGAAAATTGGGCGATTTCCTACCCGACAAACTACACAAGTCTATCAGAATACAGTCCTATGTAAGTACAGTTTAATTCTCTTCTCCTATACCATACTTCTATATATCTTATACTCATTTCTATACTACTACAGTATGTAATTTCCAATTACAATAGAAGGACAGATATTTACCTCGATAAGCCCAAAATTATCCAGGATTTAAATGTCGATCCTAAGCAAGGTTTAGCTCCTATTCTGAATGCTCCAATACGCTCCAAGAAACCCTTAGAAGTTTCTACACAACTTCTACTTAGTACTTCAACAAACTATGAAGATTTTCCTAGGGTTTCGTTTTGTGACTGAAGGGAAGTATAGTAGTAATTCCGGCTTTTTAGTATAGAGGTAACTTTGGGAATACTACAAGGTATTTGGGCTAAGGTATTTTAGGATAGTAACAATACTTGGAGAATATTTTTCAACCAAGGGGGGGGGGGGAACTTGAACGAGAACAACTTAGGAAGGGGGAGGGTGTTTCGGCCGAGAGCCTTCTAAGGGGGGGGTAGTTTGGACGAGAGCTTCAACTAAAGGGGGAGAAGGATTTTGAGACTTGGAAAATGTTTAAGGGATGAAGAAGTCTTGCTAGCAAGGGGGGTATTTATAGAACCACCAAGGGCCAAGATTAAAACAAATGGAGGGTGTAGATGTGGTAGCTTGTTCAAGTGAGGTCTTCCACCAAGTGTCCACCACAACCTTGGGACATATGTCCACCACAACATTGGGACATATGTCCCCCACAACAAAGAGCCACGTGGCCTTCCACTAGGCACAAAAAAACGCCCAAGGCAAGCCCCCCACATGCCCCAAAAATCGTCCCTCACCTACTCCCACTCACCCAAAGAAAATATCTTCCAAGACTTTGACCACTTGGCCATGTCCACTAGGCCACCATTTCGTCTAACCCATGCCAACTAAGGGTGACACATGTCGCCCTCCAATTGGTCCAAAATATTTCGTCTCTCGGAAAAATCCGTAATCGGTTAAAATATTAAAAACGTAGAATTTCCTTCACAAGGTTCGGAATCTTTTCCGTTGAAAGTTCAAAATTTCATCCTTAACCTAATTAGGGTTTGTACAAACGTACGTACGTCCTCACATACATACTCTGGAAAATACGGGGTGTAACATATGCGCAGCAGGCCGAGAAACGTAGGGATCGACGGGTTAACCAAGATCGCGAAGAGGGCTGCAATGCAGGTCCTTTGGTAACTATCGAGGCGACCTTCTCGCAGCAGATCGTTATGCGCTCCGCCAAGCAGTGGTCCTCCACGTGGTTCGGGACGTTCGGGTATGCAGGAGTTGGTCGAGCTCCGTGGCTGGTTCGCAGACGACGTAGGTTCCGTACCACCGATTCGTATTCACAGCGGGCGGCGCCATCCCGGGGAATGTCGTCTTTTTGTTGGTACTTGTTTTACCTGCGGCCGTCAGGGCCATGTGTCGAGAGGATGTTCAAGTAGGAGGGATGCAAGCAGGAGGACTCAGCCTACTAGATCAGTTGCGGATTCAGGGGTTCGGAGAGGAAGGGATGTTAGCCAGAGGAGGCCACCCCCACCTCGGTGTGGCCGTTGTGGTAGATGTCATTGTGGGGAGTGTCGTACTTCTTCGACAGCTTGTTTTGCTTGCGGCCAGCAGGGCCATTTTGCGAGAAATTGTCCGACCAGAGGTGGCGCGGATGTAGAGACTCAGCCTTCGGGATCAGTGGCTAGTTCATCATCTTCCCTAGCTATGCGCCCAACAGGGCAAGATTGATTAGAACGACAACGGGTAGTGAAGCAGTAGATACAGGTATATCCTCAACCCTCTAGAGATTTGTATGTGTGATAAGATGAGTATATCATAAGTGTTATGTTCAGATAGCATTGTGTTAATTGTGATTAGAAATCATGGTTAGTTAAAAGGGTAAGATTGGGGATAGGGAAAGTGTGAGCCTTAGAATGTGATACGTAGAGACCTTAGAGGCAAGACCATCTCGAGTAAAAGATTTATTTTATGTTTGACCCTTATCGGAGTGCATAGTATACGTGAGATATATTCGTGTGATAAGTCCCGGAGTAGTGTGAAATGAAAGAGGATAGTTGAGCTAAGAAAGACCACTAGGTTTTCGTGACTTGATTAGTGAGATTGTTCCGGATCAGGGAACAAGTGTTTGGCGCGATAGCGGGTCGGGTTGAGGACCGATCGCGGGTCAACCCGCGGCTTGTAATGTGGTGGGGTCAGTTCGGGTGGTCCTCCGTGGTAGGGTCATGAGGGTGTTAGGCCCAAGTTTAGTTAACCAGACGATGCACGTGGATGCGTTCGACCGAGTCGGCCGATGGGTCAGCCCATCTTGTCTTTCATCGTACGCATTTACTCGGCAGGGTTACGCGAGATGTTATATATCGGAAGGTTGTAAGGCTGCACGGTGCCTACTTTCACCTTATGACCGCGATGGAGCCCGGTTCTGGCTATTTCTTTGATTCGAGATTTTACCAGCAGGGTTAAGAACTCAGCGAGTCTCCGACGCATTCATCCTGGGCCGCTGATTGGATTTCGCGGGTAGTCGGGATTGTTGCCTCGCTGAGAGTGTTTTTAGCTACCATTTCGATGTTCGAATATCGCCTTATGACGCCTTGTATGGCGGTAGTGTAGGTTGCGTCGATTGGTTCGATGTTGGCAAGGTACGATTGTTGGCTCATACTTGATTCAGCAGGATGTAGATAGGTGAAGCTTATCTAGAGAGGTTATTGGCAGCTGAGTCAGCGTGTCGCGGATGACCGGCGTCGACACTTGGAGTTCGGTGACGTCCGGTCTTTTATGTTGCTATGTTCTAAAAGTATCGGAGATCCATCGAGTATTCCCGATTAATGATGACCAAGTTGGAGATAGTAACCCGTAGAGATTTTGGAACCAAGCAATAATGTAAATGTGGTAAGTCAGGAGAAGGACGAGTGTACGAGAGGTGCGACCAAGAATGGAAAAAGCGAGCATGTGGTAAGAGAATAGAAGTGATCATTTCCTTTGTAAAGTGAAGGTGCGAAGGGAATATCTTTTAGACCTTGGGTGGGAGCTTTTGTTATGCTAGAGGTGATTCCTCGTGGATCAGGTTAAGTAATCGCGCAGTATGTTAATTTGTGGCCAGGTGTGGCATTGGCAACTTGTTTAAGTTAAGAGGAACTTATCATTATCTGTATCGAGAAGGAACATTCAGGACGAATGTTTCTAAGTGTAACGCCCCGAACCCGGGCCCGTCACTGGTGCCTTACCCCGGGCACCCTAGCGATACAACATCAGAGAAAACCAGCGGAAATAAAAACTTTAAACATGAAATGAGAGACATGATAAATAAACAAAGCAACCAAAGCATTGCCTTCATCATACATACATAAATACGACAGCTTATCCTTTTTACAAACCCCGCCCACCACGCTTCTACTGCACTCTAAGATTTACAACAACTATGACGGACAGGGCCCCGCCATACCACGAATGTACAAGAACCTACAACTCGTGGAACACATACCAATAAGATAAGCCTCGGAGAAACGGAGCTTCCCAACACGCCGAATGTGATCCTATAAGCGGATCGATCGATGTACCTTTACTGCAGATGAACGCAGCCCGGGCGAGGTCAAGACAACAGTACCAAGTATGTGAAATCAGAATTATCGTAAATGAAATCATACTAGTCTATATAAAGCGAGACACGTATGATAACCAAACTACGATCACAACATGTAAGCCAAGTCGTGGACTCACGCCTCAAAGTCACCACTGAAATATAACTATGGGTCTCACGCCCACAACATCCATCATGTTCGCATCATGGCGCATGCCTTCTAATATCGACGTGTAGACATGTCCATGATGCAACAATAATAAACAAGATAACAATCCAAATGGACGCATACTGCGCGCTACGACGGTCGAGTATGTCCAAAGGGAAACAATAAGGCAACATTCCAAATGGACGATACTCGTGCGCTACGACGGGTCGTGATGTCCAAAGTGGAAACAATAAGGCAACATTCCAAATGGACGATACTCGCGCTACGACGGTCGGTATGTCCAAAAGGGAAATAATAGACAGCATTCCAAATGGACGATACTGCGCTACGACGGTCAAGATGTCCAAAAGGAAATCACAAGACGATAATCAAAATGGAAACATACCCGTGCGCTACGCATCGTGTCAGTATGTCCAAAGCGATTAACAACAATAATATTATCAACAGGAACGTACCCGTGGAATTTCTCCGTCAATGCCGACACGTCCAAGTAAGTTCTCAACCAGTCAACCGACCCTCCATCGAGAGACGCGATAACACAGAAATACAACGTTTTGCACAACAAGGCTATCACAACAAGCATAGGCACGTTTCACAATAACAAGCATAGGCAAGTTTCACAACAACAAGCATAGGCAAGTATCACACAACTCAAGGTACTTTCATTTTATGCCAAAGTCCGGGTTTTTAACCCCAAAGTACTACATACGTTAAGTTCTTTTAAAAGAGATCCATCACTTTTATAAAAGTCACCCGATACCCGTAGTATTAGAATGACCAACCCACATTCCTTTTCAAAATCAAGTAACAATATTCTTTTCCTAAGTTCCAGTTTGCCTAGTTTCAATTACTCAAGCTTCTCATTTTCAAATGGTTTCATAGTTCATAAACTTAATCACTTGATTCCTTTTTAGAACAATTGAGTAATATATGTCTTACGTGAGAGTAGGTTATTCTTGTTTACAACATTCTTTTTACAGCAGCCATGATCTAGAAAATGTAATATCATTTTGTCTCATCTTAGTTTCTATGCAGATGGAGGTTTCTACTGGTTTTAATACGATACATCATTATTCAATACATTTTCCTTTATTAACGCCGCAGTTGGTGCTGTCGATACACATTCTGATTTCCGAAATCAGTAAAACATTATCCCATTAAATAAAACCAAGTACTCATTACTCACGAATGAGGTTTCACACAAACATTCACATTTACAACAAATAAGTTAAGTCTCTTATCTTATAAGATCAAGTCTCTTAACTTCTAACATCAGTAAACCATTTACTTTACCTCTCTTAAGACATTATACCTAACTCCCCATAAAGCTAGTATAACTCTTTTTTAAAACCTTTAAAACCAAGTGTTACTCTTTCTTTCAAAACGATTTATAAATCTTTTGAAATACATCAAGTTCTTTATTATAACAAGTCGGTTATAATTCACATCAATTACCTTTTAAAACCACAAAGTATTTTCTTACCTACATAAAGCTGTTATAACCAACTTCCCATAAAGCCGTTATAACCCTTTATGTTTCAAACCAATCAAATACATTAAACACATGTACGTCTACCGTACTACATAGTTACACACATATCATCTTTGGAAGAGATAGGAAGAGGTTCACATACCTCGCGACGAGTATCGACTAATAGCAAAACGCTCCAAACAGTCGGCTACTTAAGCCAAGTAAATCGCGCACACGTAGGTACTTCAACCTATAAGGCCACAAGGCGCCTATTATCATCTAGACCACAACGTAGAATATTCTACGTAAAATTCGCAGACTCTCCCCAAGAATGGCGTTAATCTCCTCCTCTATCGAGTAGGCCATCAAGCCAACCGGGGGTAGAGGCTCAGGACGAGAACTCTTCAAGAGGAGGGAGGATTTCAAGACTTAGGCAATTTTGTGGATGAAAGAACTCATCAACTAATGGGGTATTTATAGGTCAAGAAATGGCCAACCAATGGCCAAGATTCTTCCAAGTGTTAGGCAAGTGTAAGGCGAAGATGAAGCCATGTGCAACCTTATCCATCTACCCAAAATATCCTACCAACTCCTTGACCACAAATTCAACACAAAAACGCGCCAACCACCACCTTCTCGCCCGCCAACCTTCACCAATTGTAGGTGACAAGTGTCGCCTCTTGTTGGTCTAAAATGTTACGTCTCCGGAAAAATCCGCAAAAATTATAAATGACATAGCGGAAATTCCCTACGAAAGTCGTGGAAAACGTTTAGTCGAAAAACGACTCTAAACGGGTGTTGTGAACAAAATAATTCGCCAAGCCACTTTACACTTCAAAATTTTCTACGTACGTCCTTACGTACATACTCTGGAAATACGGGGTATAACATTCTTCCCCCCTTAGAAACATTCGTCCCGAATGTTCCTTCTCAAGTCTCAACACAACCATGCGCCAGTATAGTCTTCACTGCTATACGTACGAAAACAATCATGCCACACCTGGCCACAAAAACACACGTTCACCTCTCCCCTTTCTCGTAGTACTCGTCACGAACACTCGAACTCGTTCTAGTATCCGTACCACACTTCTGTCAATGCTTCTGTTTCCAACCCTTGGAGTCACTACCTCCAAACTTGGTCATCTGACTAACTTTGATCTTCTCTAAGGCCGTTCCCGGCCTCCACGATCCACTTCTGGTCGAACATATCCACCAACTCATACGATGGTCATACAAACTTGGGCCTAGCATCCTCGTGACCCTACCACCTGGCGGGACCACCCAGAGCTGACCCCACCTCAATCCGGGCTAAGGTTTGACCCGCAAATGGTCCTCAACCCGACCCCCAACCGCGCCAAACTCTTGTTCCACGATCCGGAACAATCTTACCATTTGCCATCATGAAAGCTACCACTTCCATCTCACACTACCCACGACTTATCACACAAATAAATCCCACGATACTACTACTCGATAAGGGTCAAAAATAAATCTTTAACTCAAGACGACCTTACCCCTAAGGTCTCAGTCGTGACATAGTTTAAGGTTCACACTTACCATGTATTCTAACTCATAATATCACAACGCTATCCGTACATAGCACACAATAATGAGATCATTAAAACAAGCATACCAAAACTCTAGAGGGTTAAGGATATACCAATCAACCGCTCCACTCTAATCATAGGCACGCAGGCGCATAATCAGATGAAGGCGATGAACCACCAGCGATCCAGAGTCGAGTCGTAACATCCGTGCTACCCTTGGCCTGACAGCTTCGCAAATGGCCCGCTGGCCGCATGCAAAACAAACTCCCAATCTAGCACAGACTTCCAAAATGGAGTCTACCACAATAGTCACAACGAGGTAGGGTGGCTTCACCGTTAACACCCCGCTTCTCCGAAAATCTGAACCTGGAGCCACGACCGCTCACGAAGACGGTGGAGGTACATAACTAGTCTGGCTGCCGAGGCGGTGCGCCTCGAAGTCGCCAAAATATCCGGCCGTCTTGGCCTTCTTCTCGCTGAAAGCGTCCACCTGTCGATCCGCGCTCGCACTCCAAGTGCATGAGCACGAATGCGGCAATGTCCATGCCCTACCGGGAAACACCCGAACAACTCTCGCTAGGTAATCATCGAGCCTCAGAATATCGGTGCACTCGATCCTCCATACTAGCTACTAATGCGGGAACATACCGCCAATGAGTCGAACTCACATTGTACTCCCGAATCAGACGCCTGCGCCTCAACATCAAAAATTTACGCCGAGCCCTCTCATTTGGCGAGGCAAGAAATGTGCCGAAGGCCCCCGAAAACTCGTCCCAAACGGCTGGAAGTGCATGCTCTCCCCGGGAAAGCTCCCACGAGTCAAACCAATCGACTGCGGTGTCACGCAGCCGATGCGAACCAAATGTCACAGACTCAGTCTCTGAAGCCTTGATCACCCGCATGATCCTTCTGAATCGACGGATGAACTCGCGATCATCCTCCGCCTCGACAGTAAAACTCAGCGTGCTACAACTAAGGAAATCCAGAGCCTCAAACTGCTCGCCGGGTGCACTAAAGTCTTCTGAATCGAATCGCCGCTGCCCACCTATCCTCATATCTCGCCACAACTCGCCAATAATCGCCATCTCTCGTGACCCATCTCCCCGCCTGCATCGGGACCGAGGCTCGTGTATCAGAGTCTCGCAGCCACCGCTGCGCTCTAAACTCTCTGGGTCTTGGCGGCGCCGCAAAACTCGCCGTCTGAAGCACTACTCTCCATCGGCCCGCGCTCGCATTTCTCTCGAATCCCACTAGCAGCCTCCGCATTGCCTTGCCCTTCCGGGCCCCGGTTGCCTTCGCAGAGGCATAATCGGTAAAACGAAACACGTCGAGAGGGTCCAACTTACAACACCTCTAAGGCACGATCTCGAATGAGAAGAATGGAAACCAATCCTAAATGTCCTATAGCCTCCGATTATAGATGTGGTGCACAACACACCGATAATCAAGACTCTACTAGACACGGTGCAGACACTTTCCGAGGATTAATCGCTCGATACCACTTTTGTAACGCCTCAACTCGGGCCACATCGTGCCTTACCCGGCACCTAGCGATACAACATCGAGAAAACCAGGAAATAAAAACTTTAAACATGAAATGAGAGACATGATAAATAAACAAAGCAACCAAAACAGTTGCCTTCATCATACATACATAAATACGAACGCTTATCCTTTTACAAACCCCCGCCACCATGGTTCTACACCTCTAAGATTTACAACAACTATGACGGACGGGGCCCCGCCATACCACCGAATGTACAAGAACCTACAACTCGTGGAACACATACCAATAAGATAAGCCTCGGAGAAACGGAGCTTCCCAACACGCCGAATGTGATCCTATAAGCGGGATCGACGATCGATGTACCTTTACTCGCGGATGAACGCGGCCCCGGCGAGGTCAAGATAACAGTACCAAGTATGTGAAATCGTAATTATCAGAAATGAAATCATACTAATCTATATAAAGCAGGAGACACGTATGATAACCAAACTACAGTTCACAACATAGAAGCAGTCAAGTCAGGGACTCACGCCCTCAAAGTCACCACTCAAATATAACTATGGGTCTCACGCCCACAACATCCATCATGTTCGCATCATGGCGCGATGCCTGAATCATCGTGACGGTGTAGACATGTCCATGATGCAACAATAATAAACAAGATAACAATCCAAATGGACGCATACTCGTGCGCTACGCATCGGTCGATATGTCCAAGGAAACAATAAGGCAACATTCCAAATGGACGATACTGCGCGCTACGACGGGTCGATGTCCAAAGGGAAACAATAAGGCAACATTCCAAATGGACGCATACTCGTGCGCTACGCATCGGGTCAGTATGTCCAAAAGGGAAATAATAGGACAGCATTCCAAATGGACGCATACTGCGGCGCTACGACGGGTCGAGATGTCCAAAAGGAAATCACAAGACGATATTCAAAATGGAAACATACTCGTGCGCTACGCATCGTGTCAGTATGTCCAAAGCGATTAACAACAATAATATTATCAACAGGAACGTACCCGTGGAATTTCTCCGTCAATGCCGACACGTCCAAGTAAGTTCTCAACCACCAACCGACCTCCATCGAGACGCGATAACACAGAAATACAACGTTTTGCACAACAAGGCTATCACAACAAGCATAGGCACGTTTCACAATAACAAGCATAGGCAAGTTTCACAACAACAAGCATAGGCAAGTATCACACAACTCAAGGTACTTTCATTTTATGCCAAAGTCCGGGTTTTTAACCCCAAAGTACTACATACGTTAAGTTCTTTTAAAAGAGATCCATCACTTTTATAAAAGTCACCCGATACCCGTAGTATTAGAATGACCAACCCACATTCCTTTTCAAAATCAAGTAACAATATTCTTTTCCTAAGTTCCAGTTTGCCTAGTTTCAATTACTCAAGCTTCTCATTTTCAAATGGTTTCATAGTTCATAAACTTAATCACTTGATTCCTTTTTAGAACAATTGAGTAATATATGTCTTACGTGAGAGTAGGTTATTCTTGTTTACAACATTCTTTTTACAGCAGCCATGATCTAGAAAATGTAATATCATTTTGTCTCATCTTAGTTTCTATGCAGATGGAGGTTTCTACTGGTTTTAATACGATACATCATTATTCAATACATTTTCCTTTATTAACGCTGCAGTGGTCTGTCGATACACATTCTGATTTCCGAAATCAGTAAAACATTATCCCATTAAATAAAACCAAGTACTCATTACTCACGAATGAGGTTTCACACAAACATTCACATTTACAACAAATAAGTTAAGTCTCTTATCTTATAAGATCAAGTCTCTTAACTTCTAACATCAGTAAACCATTTACTTTACCTCTCTTAAGACATTATACCTAACTCCCCATAAAGCTAGTATAACTCTTTTTAAAACCTTTTAAAACCACGTGTTACTCTTTCTTTCAAAACGATTTATAAATCTTTTGAAATACATCAAGTTCTTTATTATAACAAGTCGGTTATAATTCACATCAATTACCTTTTAAAACCACAAAGTATTTTCTTACCTACATAAAGTCATTATAACCAACTTCCCATAAAGCCGTTATAACCCTTTATGTTTCAAACCAATCAAATACATTAAACACATGACGTCTACCGCACTACATAGTTACACACATATCATCTTTGGAAGAGATAGGAAGAGGTTCACATACCTCGCGACGAGTATCGACTAATAGCAAAACGCTCCAAACAATGGCTACTCCTTAAGCCAAGTAAATCGCGCCACACGTAGGTACTTCAACCTATAAGGCCACAAGGCGCCTATTATCATCTAGACCACAACGTAGAATATTCTACGTAAAATTCGACACCTCCCCAACAGGCGTTAATCTCCTCCTCTATCGAGGTGGCTATCAAGCCAACCGGGGCAGAGGCTCAGGGCGAGAACTCTTCAAGAGGAGGAGGATTTCAAGACTTAGGCAATTTTGTGGATGAAAGAACTCATCAACTAATGGGGTATTTATAGGTCAAGAAATGGCCAACCAATGGCCAAGATTCTTCCAAGTGTTAGCAAGTGTAAGGCCAAGATGAAGCCATGTGCAACCTTATCCATCTACCCAAAATATCCTACCAACTCCTTGACCACAAATTCAACACAAAAACGTGCCAACCACCACCTTCTCGTCCGCCAACCTTCACCAATTAGAGGGTGACAAGTGTCGCCCTCTTGTTGGTCTAAAATGTTTCTCGGAAAAATCCAAAAATTATAAATGACATAGCGGAAATTCCCTACGAAAGCCGTGAAAACGCGTTTAAAAAACGACTCTAAACGGGTGTTGTGAACAAAATAATTCGCCAAGCCACTTTACACTTCAAAATTTTCACGTCGTCCTTGCATACTGGAAATACGGTATAACACTGGAGGGAGAATGTTATACCCCGTATTTCCAGAGTATGTATGTGAGGACGTACGTACAAAAGTTTAAGCCGTAAGTTAGGCAAGGGGCGAAAATTTGTGCACAACCCCCGAAAAGAATTGTTTTCCGACGAAACATTTTCCAAACTTTGCGAGGGGAAAATTACGGCTATGACATTTATTATTTTATGCGATTTTTCCGAGAGATAAAATATTTTGGACCAACGAGAGGGCGACACTTGTCACCCTCAAGTGGGCGGAACTATGGACGATCTTGGCATGATTTTGTGGCCTAAAACTTGGGTCAATGTTTGGTGAGTGATTTGTGGAGTAGATGGCTATTGTGTACTTGTGCAAATCCACACCCTCCACTTGCCCTCCACTTGCCTTAATCTTGGCCATTGAAGGCCCTATAAATACCCCTTAGTCAAGACTTCTTCATCCACAAATAATTTCTAAGTCTTGAAATCCTCTCCCCTTTGATAGGCTCTCGTCCAAGAGCACCCCCTCCCCCTTTGTGAGGCCCTTGGCCGAGAAATACCCCCCTTTCCTAGTGGTGCTAGCCGAAATACAAACCCCCCCCTCTCTTGAGTTGTTCTCGTGAAATACCCCTCCCCCTGGTAGAAAAGTACTCTCCAAGTATTGTTACTATTCCAAAATACCTTAGACTTATACCTTGTAGTATTCCAAAGTTACCTCTATACTAAAATCCCGGAAAATACTACTATACTTCCTTTAGTCACTAAACGAAACCCTGGGGAAAAATCTTCATAGTAGGTTGAAGTATTAAGTAGAAGTTGTGTAGAACTTCTAAGGGTTTCTTGGAGCGTATTGAGCGCATGCAGAATAGAGCTAAACCTTGCTCAGATCGACTTTTTAACTTGGATAATTTTGGGCTTATCGAGGTAAATACTCTTACCCTTCTATTGTAATTGGAAATTACATACTGTAGTAGTATAGAATTGAGTATAAGACGTTTATAAGGATGATATAAAAGAAGAGAACCGAATCAGATTTACATAGACCGTATTTACAGACTTGTGTAGTTGTGGTAGGGAAGTGCTGCCCAATTTTCCATAGAATAAGGAATCTTGTATCTAGAATCATTCTACAGAGTAGTCTAGACGTTGATAGACTTATATAACCGTTATAGGTTGAAGTTCTTCGAGTAGCATGGTCTACTGAAAGGGTGGAAAAGGCGAGCAAGGTTAGAATACTTTGGAGCGTTTTGCTAATTGTCGATAATCGTCGCGAGGTATGTGATTCTTCCTATCCTCTTGAGCATGATAATTTAAAAGAATATATATAGTACGGTAGACGTACGTGTGTTAACTGAACGTGGTTTTACTTCGATGTCTTTTGACTTGAGTCTAAATAATAAGAACCTTGAAGTATTTCAAAAGAATTAAGAATCGTTTTTGAAAGAAGAGTAATACTTGGTTTTAAAAGATTAAGAGTTATACTAGCTTTATGAGAAGTTAGGTATAACGACTTAAGAGAGATAACAGGAACGGTTTACTTAATTATTTATGAACGCCTTGTATTGATTTCGGAAATGAGAATAAGTATCGAACAAACCACTGCAGCGCTAATAAAGGGAAATGTATTGACTAATTAAGTATTATTAAAACCAGTAGAAACCTCCATCTGCATAGAAAATAAGATGAGACAAAATGATACTACATTTCCTAGATCATGGCTGCTTTAATAAGATTGTTATGAACAAGAATAACCTACTCACATATAAGGCATGTGTTACTCAAATTGTTTTAAAAGAGAATTAGGTTATTAAGTGATTAAGACTTTGAACTACGAAACCTTTCGAAAATGAGAAACTTGAGCATTTGAAATTAGGCAAACTTGAACTTTTGGAAAAGAATGTTGTCACTTGACTTTAAAAAGGAAGGCATGCTTTTGTCTTAAGTTGGTTTACTTAAAAAGATAGTCGCTCTATTTTTTATACTACGGGTATCGTGTGACTCTTGTGAAAGAAACGGATCTTTTTAAAGGGTTAATGTATGAAGTACTTTGGGGATAAAAACCCGAACTTATTTGTCATAAAATAGAAAGTACCTTGTGTGAATAACTTGATTATGTTGGTTGGTGATAGCCTTGTAATACTTTCTTGTTGGTTTGATAAGTAAACATGTTAGGATGCTACGTGTGTTAGTATCTTGTGAGGTTCGTGTAAAGGGGTTTCCCTTGATTATGCTTATGTTGTTGAACGATAAGCCGTTATGTTAGTATTGTACCACTCACCTCTTGACATGTTATACCGGGGGTTAAGCTGCCCCCCGATGCGGGGATACCTCATGCGGTCTGTGTGACTATGATTCGAGAATACCTCATGCGGGTCTGTGTGACCTATGCGGAGCTACGAGAGTGCCAGGTTAGTGTGCGGGGGAATACCTCATGCGGTCTATGTGGCCATGCGGACTACGAAAGTCCAGGACGATGCCGAGGAGTAGCTACCCTCGATGCGGGGAATACCTCATGCGGGCCTAGGTGGCCTATGCGGAGCTGCGGTGAGTTCCAGGATTTGACGCACACATTGATATTGAGGTCGAGTGGCCCGCTTCGATCATATGGCGCGGTCTAGAAAGACCTCGTGATACAGTTTTATGGCATTTTTGGTACTGTGGGTTTTAGTAGTCGGCTATGCCTTCGTACTTACCCCGTACGGTTTTATTATGACACAGGTGGGACCTGGTGTTCATGTGTATTCCTTGGTGCTTTTATATCATGATCGCCGGCGGTGAGGAAGGATTCCACGGCATGATTGATGTTGTGGGCGTGAGACCCATAGTTATATTTGAGGATGACTTTGAGGCGTGAGTCACGACTTGATACATCGCTTATTTATTGTGAATCGTAGTTTGGTTATCATACATGTCTCTCGCTTTATATATAGACTACTATGATTTCATTTACTGATTTTCGCCACATACTTGGTACCGTTATACCGACCTCCTCGGGCCTGCGTTCATGCCGCAGGTAGAGGTACACCAGTCGTCGATCCTCGCTCATAGGATCACAGTTCAGCGTTTTGGGAAGCTCCGTTTCTCCGGAGGCTTATCTTTGGTATAGTCCCTTGTCATTGTAGGTACTTACATTCAGGGGTATGGCGGGGCCCTGTCCCGTCGTTGTTGTTATAAAACTCTTAGAGGTCTGTAGTACTGTTATGGGCAGAGTTTGTAAAAGGGATGTAATTGTTCGACTTCAAGTTTTATGTTTATATATATGCCGGAAGGCAACTTTTCTCAGAAAAATTGTTTCTCACTTCATTTTGTTTCATGTTTTGTTTTATATTCCGCTGATTACTCTGATGTATGTCTACTTGGGTGCCCGGGTAAGGCACCAGTCACGGGCCCCGGAACGGGTCGTGACAATATCTCAATAGAAAGATTTCGGAAAAGCGACGTTTTCGTATTAGTCGCAAGGCGGAAACTTAAGGAGTTCTTCAACTTTAAAGTTGGAACTTGAAGATGAGTTCTTCATAGGCTTCTAAGGAGTGCTTGGAGCGGATTGGAACCTAAGCAAAGGAGCTAAGAATTTGCTAAGGAGCAACTTTGAATCTTGGAAATTTTAAGGGCTTATAAAGGTATAAATCTTGTCGTTTTAGTAATTAAGATTTACTTGTTGTTGTAGCTATGGATATTAGCAAGCATGAGATGTTTAGTATGAAGTTTGATAAGTGTATTGGCTATTGGAACCCTAATCCGAAAACTAGCATGTTTAGCCTTAAGATTACAATTCAAGTTGATTATTCGTTTAAGTCGTCGCATGTTGTATAAAGAAGGAAATAGTAGTTGTTGAAGTTGTTTATGACTATATAACATGTTAGATCTTAGAACTTGGAATTGGAAAAGAATTGGAAAAGACTTTGAGTTGTTGGTTATAAGTTGGCCGAGAATGACTTGGATTTTAAATTACTTGGTATGGATTGTGGGGCGGAATTTTACACGTATTGTGAGGCGTGTAATCCCCTTTGTTTGGTTGTTGTTTTGAGCCTTAAATGTGGTGTGTTGGTTATTGTATTCGGCCTTTAAAAAGGTGGCAAAGTGAGTAGAAACAAAGGAAGTGCTGCCCGATTTTCCGTAGAATTAGAGACCGTATACTTAGTATTATTCTACGTTTGAGACTAGAAGTTGATAGTCTTGTTGTGACCATTATAGGTTGACACTTCTACGTACGGCGTATTCGGCTTAGCTTGTGGATTTAGCCGAAAAGGTATGTGAACTATCTCCTCTTCTAGCATGATTCCTTAAGATAAAGAAAGTATGTCCTACTCCTTAAATGATCCATTCCTTGGTTGTATTTGGATTGCCTAAAATAGAATTCGTTCTATGTACTTCCTTGATTGTACTTTGATGTTTAAATTGTAAGTTGTATAATCCATTTCCTTAGTGAAGTTTGGATTCTTAAAAGTGAAAGTATTTTACTTAAAGTACATAGAGTCTTGAAAAGGAAGTGGTTTCCAAACCTTTTGGCTAGTGCCTTAGTTCCAAAACCTAAGGGTTGTTGTAATGACTTTAGGGGAGTTAAATGAGTGATTTACTTAATTGTTTTAAGAGAGGAGAAATGACATGATTTAAGAGATTTAACTTGTTTTAAAGGTGTGAGTTACTTGAGGTTTAAAAGTAGAAGAAACTTATTTTCTAAATATTAAGAGACTTGAAGTATTTTGAAAGTTAAGAACTTGATTTGTAAGTATGTGATACTTGGTTTTAAAGTGTAAGTCTCTTGGTTATAAAAGGAATGGATATGTCTAAAACTACAAGGGTTATAACGGCTTTATGGGAAGTTGGTTATAACGGCTTTATGGAAGGTTAAGAAAGTTGTCTATTTTGATTAATGGGCATAAGTTGCCTAGATTGTGAAAATTTGAAGTTACTTGATTTCAAGATTTGAAATGAGTTTTCTAAAAGTGTAGTAACTTACTTTGAAAAATAGGCATGCCTTGATACTACGAGTGTTAGTATCTTGGGGTTTTACATAAAAAGGAGTCTTTTGAAAATAATGTACGTACGTAGTATTTTGGCTTGATTAATTGAGAATTATTCTATGTGTGCCTTGATAAGTACTTTGTCTTGGTTAATTGAGAATTATTCTATGTGTGCCTTGATAAGTACTTTGGCTTGGTTAATTGAGAATTATTCTATGTGTGCCTTGATAAGTACTTTGGCTTGATTAATTGAGAATTATTCTATGTGTGCCTTGATAAGTACTTTGGCTTGATTAATTGAGAATTGCCTATATGTGCTGGTGATAGCCTTTGAGTGCAAGTATTATATTTTATTACGTTGCCGCGACTTTCTACCGAGGGCCGATCGTCTTGTTGTAAGTTACTTGGACGTACCGACAGTGATGTGGGATTCCACGGGTATGCTTCCGTTATTTGTAGTACTTGGGTTAAATTCCCGGATTTTTATAAAAGACATGGTAGTGCTTATGTTTTGTTTGATGGTCAGTTGAGCTAGGGTAAGAGTATAAATGAGGGGTAAACCCCCAAGACGTTATACCACCTTCTCCAGGGTAAGAGTATAAATGAGGGGTAAACCCCCAAGACGTTATACCACCTGCTTTACCACCTGCCTCAGGGTAAGAGTATAAATGAGGGGTAAACCCCCAAGACGTTATACCACCTGTTTCCATGGATTTGCTACCCATGATTTTTGCTTATTTATTGTGTGACGGCCGGTTGAGATGGGGTAAGAGTATAAATGAGGGGTAAACCCCCAAGACGTTATACCACCTTCTCCAGGGTAAGAGTATAAATGAGGGGTAAACCCCCAAGACGTTATACCACCTGCTTTACCACCTTCTCCAGGAAAAGAGTATAACGGCGGGTAAACCCCAAGACGTTATACCATCCGCTCGCTTTTCCTACTCGCCCGCATGCTTTTAGGACACAGTGGGACTTGGTGTTCATGTATGCCTATTGGTGTTATATTATATCATGGATCGCGGAAGGCGGAAGGATTCCACGGGCATGATTGATATTATGGCCGTGAGACCCATGTTTATATTTCAGAAATGACTTGAGGGCATGCGTCCCTGACTTGTTTATGACTGCTTATGTGTTGGGTACTGTAGGTTGGCTATCATACATGTCTCCTGTTTTGTTTAGACTGTTATGATTTCATTACAGTATTTTTCAGCTTCACATACTTGGTACATTCTTCAGATCGACCTCCTTCGGGGCTGCTCACGCCGCAGTTTAGGTACTGCTTTGGTGATCGGCAGTATAGGACCGCCGTAGTCTTGGATAGCTCCTTCGTTCGGAGTTTATCTTTTGGTATAAGTTCTTTCAAGCATGTGCTTTTGTACAAGCATGGGTACGGCGGCCTTGTCCCGTCATTTTTCAAGAAACTCTTAGAGGTTTGTATTCATATGTGGGATTGGACTCGTGTACAGTGTAGTGTCTTTTGTTTATGTATACTATATGGCAGCCTTGTCGGCTTTGCCCTTGCACGTACGATTGGTTTAAAAAAATGAGGTGTTATTTAATTTCCGCAGTTTACTTAGTTGTTAAGTTAGAAGGGTGCCTGTGTATGGCACCCACACGCCCGGGTTCGGGCATGACAGACTACAACCTAAAAATCCCGAATCCTCAAACCGCTTCGGCCAGGGTTAGCTACCGCCCCGTAGGCGCCGCCTACCACTATGCTAGTCAATAGTCCGACCGTTTCTCCATAATCTCTAAACTCGCTCGGGAACTTGAGGCTCTGCATCGGATCCTCGAGCTACGCCGCTCGGCCTCTAATACCACGTGTGGCCGAGCTCGCCGATCCGCCTACTACCTCGTGCATAGTCCGCGCCCGAGTCCCGGTAACCTCTGCACTCACTAGCGCCTCCGCCGCTACCTTGCCCTTCGCGTGCCGGTCCGTGGAGGCATAATCGTTACATAAGAAGGGGTCGAGAGGATTCAACCTACTAGACAGCTCATCGCACGATCTCAAAGAGAGAAGAATGGAAACCAATCCTAAATGTCTCGCACCTCCGATTATAGATGTGGTGCACAACACACCGATAATCAAGACTCTACTGTACACGCTCAGACACTTTCCGATGACTAACCGCTCGATACCACTTTTGTCACGACTTCACCTGCTCGCGATCGGTGCCCTACCGGGCACCCTTACAGGTATACATCGAGATAATCGGAACATACATGAAACTTATAAATAAATCAACAAAAGTAAAACAACAAAGTTAGCCGACAGGGCTACCTTCCCGACATACATATATACAATCAAGTCGCTGCTTCCTTTCCTTTACAACCGACCCACAATATGTGACTACTGCACTCTAAGAGTTTTAATATAACAACAGCATGGACAGGGCCCCGCCATACCCCGAATATACATGAATCTACAACCTCGTGGAAAACTGCATCAAGAGATAAGCCTCCGTAGCAAATGGAGCTTTTCCTAAAATCAACCGAGATCCTAAGAGCAAGGATCACCAACTCGCACCTAATACTGCGGGCATGAACGCACCCGGCGGGTCAAGATAACAGTAATCAATATGGAATGTAAATAAAGTACAAGAAATGATCATAATCAGTAAAAGAATGACAGGGGCAAGTATAAAAATACATACCGATCCTCGCCGTGTCATTACCACTTATGAACTTAATCGCACCTTATTATCTTTTCCCATTTTCAATAAAAGTTATAGTCACTTTCTTACGCATATACTTGGGAAAAATCGTCAATTTCATTACCATATAACTTACTTATCTTTCATAACATAATCCGCCCTTTATGGAGGGACGATATACTACCCTACCCTAACTGGGGACGCGATCAAGTCACACAAATATCAAAGCGCGTAGAATCCCCATCACCGCCGATACCATAAGTGTAACATATAACCATGACGCGCTCGTGGCATCCTACCTCACCGCCGCGATACATACACAATACATATATATATCTCCCGCCGTGGAATACCACATCACCGCCGACCGTAGGTGTAACATATAACCACGTGACGCGCCGTGGCATCCTACCTCACCGCCGCGCACATATACAACACACACATATATATATATATATATATATATATATATATATATAACGTGGCCGCATGCCCTAATCCTCATCGTATAAGCATGGCCATAATGTGCCCCCATAATCCCTCATCGTAGGCGCAGGTCTTCATGGTGAACTAGCCCATGGAGTAATAATATAACATGCCCCCGGAATCCCTCATCGTGGGTACATGTCTTCACGGGGAGCTAGCCCATGGAGTAATAGTCGCTCATAGCATGGTTGCATGCCCCTAATCCTCATCGTATAAGCATGGCCACGGGTAATAAACAACCGAAATCTAACCCGCCTCCCGGTCACATGCCTAATCCCACATCGTATAAGCATGTCCAAGGATCAATCATAATGGAAGCATACCCGTGGAATCCCACATCACCGCTGACGCTCCATGCAAACTTAACAAGACAATGCCCTCCAACTGAGAGTCACGACAACGTAAACATATAATACTTGCACTCAAAGCTATCACAAGCAAACATAGGCAAGTTCATTAAACCTTTAGACTTACATTTTGATAAACTCATGGCACTTTCGTTTCACACATAAAAATCCGAGAAATTAACCCAAAGTACTACGCACCTCTACTCCTTTAGAAAAACTCCTTTTCAAATAAAACTTCCAAGATACTAACAACCGTAGTATCAAGTCATATCTACTTTTCAAGACAAGTCACAATACCTTTTTAGAAATACATTACCGGCTTCTAAATCAAGTGACTTCTTTCTTAAAAACCTTAAGCAATTGGTACCTTTAAAATAATTTGCCCTTCTTTATTTCAAATCATTTCTTTGCTTACATTACTGAAGAAAACCATTCGTTTAATCTTCCATAAAGTTGTTATAACCAACTTCCCATAAAGCCGTTATAACTCTTTATGTCTTAGACAAATTCATTCCTTTATAACCAAGAGACTTATACTTTCAAAATACTCCAAGTCTCTTAACTTTTAAGAAAACAAGTTTCTTAACTTTAGAAATCAAGTCTTTCCAAATCAAGTATTCTATACTTGTAAATCAATTCATTTCTTCCTTTAAGAATCAAGTCTCATAACTTAGAAAAATAAAGTCTCTTAACTTTTAAGAATTTGAGATCCATAGCCTTAAAACTTCATACGTAAATTCTTATAAGTTAAGTAACATATACTTTGGTGCGCTGTGAATAAGTTATACTTATTTATAACGATCTTATTCAAGTAGCCATGATCTAGTAAATGTAATACAATTTTGTCTTATCTTAGTTTCTATGCAGATGGAGAATTCTACTCATTTTAATATAATCAATTGTCATTACAATTTCCTTTATTAACGCTGCAATGGCTTGCTCGATACTTATTCTCATTCGTGCCATAAATTAGCCAAGTCAACTTGGCTCCAAAGTACCTCCTAACGACTCTTACCAACATCCCCCATAAGACTCGGTAAGGACTTAGGATAACTTTGACATAAACTTTACATAGAGTAAATCACACACATACCTCTTAACTTCTAAGAGTAGAAGGAAAACATGAAATAATACCACATGTATATTCCATGCATAGAATCATGCCAAAGGAAGGAAGAGGTTCACATACCTCGCGACGATTATCGACAAGTAGCAAAATTGTCACGACCCGACTCAAGCTCATGATCGGTGCCCTACCCGGGCACCCCTTTGGTAAACATCGAGAATAGCAATGAACATACACAACTAAAAAATACTTAAACATAAATTAACAACAGGCTAGCCGATAAGGCCACCTTCCGTAAAAATATACTCAATCCAGAAATAGAACAATACAATTTTTCTTTACAACCCAATCCACAATGTGACTACTGCACTCTAAGAATAACAACTCAAGTGATTGGCCCCGCCATACCCCGAATGTACAATAACCGATAATACCGTGGATAAGCTCCGAGTTAAGGAGCTTCTCAACAATGAACAAATGATCCTAAGAGCGAGGATCAAGAATCTGCACTTTACTCATGCAGATTTAACGCAGCCAAGGAGGTCAAGACAACATGTACCAAATATGCGAAATCAGAAATCAGAATGAAATCATAAGTCTAAAATAAAACGAGACATGTATGATAACTCAATTAATAAAGACATTGTGCCTTACTAACAATGAGAGTAAATAGGTGTATACTTACAATATAAAGTAGGAAGCTCACGATCAAAACAGACCACCTGTCCGCAGATCATTACAATCCTATTCTCGGGACTATTTCACCCGCATAGATCGCGTGGACCCGCATGAGGTATTCTCGCACGGGACTATTTCACCCGCATAAGCCCTTACGACTCGCATGAGGTATTCCTCGCATAGGTCGGACCACCGCACGGGACTATTTCACCCGCATAAGCCCTACGGACTCGCATGAGGTATTCCTCGCATCGTGGGTAGCAAATCCACTAAATATGCAATGCCACAAACCCGGGAACGACCCGCAATTATTACTGAACTACTAGCACAAATCCGGCTATCACACAGAACATAAGCACTACCGGCTTATTATACAATATATAAGCAAGTTAAGCAATCCCCTAACTTCTTATTATTCTGTTTCATATACACTCTCATTTTAGTTTACTTAAGGCACTAACATGTTCTTTATAAAAATCCGGGAATTTAACCCAAAGTACTACGTACTTCTATTCTTTCAAAATGACTCATTTCATTATAAAACTTCCAAGATACTAATAACCGTAGTATCAAGTTACAATTTCTTTTTCAAGACAAGTCACAATACTTTTAGAAATAAAATTAGGCTTCTAAATCAAGTGACTTCTTCTCTCGTAAAAGCCTTAGGCAATTGATGCCTTTAAATCAAATTGCCTTTCAAATAAATCAAGCCATTTATCTTTCCATAAAGCCAATATAACCAACTCCCCATAAAGTCGTTATATTGACTTTATACCTAAGTCAAGTACAATTTCCTATCCAAGGGACTTATACGTTTAAAACGAAACAAGTGTCACATTCTTTAAAACTCTTCAAGTCCCTTAACATGCTTAAATTACTTAAGAGTAAACCATTCTCTTATTAACTTTCCATAAAGCTATTATAACCAACTTCCCATAAAGCCGTTATACTAGCCTTATACATTAGCAATTTACATTTTTCCTTATAACCAAGAGACTTAAACTTTCCAACAAACAAGTATTAAAATACTTTCAACATACTTAAAGTCTCTTTGTTATACCCCGTATTTCCAGAGTATGTACGTAAGGGAATACGTACAAAAAGTTTGGCCTTAAAGTTTAGGCCTTGGACGTTTTTTTTGGGCACAACTCACAAAACGAATAGTTTTCCGACGAAACGTTTCCACAGCTTTCGTAGGGTAAATTCCGGCTATGCCATTTCTAATTTTTGCGGATTTTTCCGAGAGACGAAACACTTTGGACCAACGAGAGGGCGACACTTGTCACCCTCTCATTGGTGGACTTGTCACTGCAATAGGGCCGAATGGATGGCCATCTTTGTCATGTAGTTGGTAGGATATTTTGTGTGCAAGTTGGCCAAGGACACTTGCCTAAATCTTGGCCTTACACTTGCCTAGCACTTGGATAAATCTTGGCCCTTTGGTCACATGTCTTGACCTATAATTACCCTTAAGATGAAGAGTTCTTCATCCTCAAATTCCTTTCCAAGTCTTGAAAATCCTTCCCTCTCCCTTGTAGCCTTTTTCGTCCAACACCCCCCCTTTGAGTGAGCTTGGCCGAGGCAACCCTCCCTAGCCTAGAAATCTACCCCCTCCCATGGTAGAAAACTTGCTTTCTAGTATTGTTATAATGCCCAAAATACCCTAGCCCAAATCCCTTAGTCCTTTGTAGAATTTGTGAAGAACTTCTAAGGTTTTCTTGGAGCTACCGGAGCGTACAACTTAGGAGCAAAACCTTGCTCAGGCGCGACTTTTATCTACGATATTATTGGGCTTACCGAGGTAAATAATCCTAACCCTCTTTTGTATTAGAGAATACATACTGTAGTAGTATAAGAATAAGTATTAAATACTTAGAAGAATATTGCAGAATAGAATTGAACTGTTATCACAGTAGAATGGTTTAAAAGAAGAATAATCAAACTATACTTACATAGGACTGTTTTCACAGTAGACTTATATAAGCTCACCGGGTAGGGAAGTGCTGCCCGACTTTCCGTAGAATTGTGAACCCTCTGTTTAGAATGACCTTCAGAGTAGTCTAGACTTTGATAGATGTCTGTGACTATTATAGGTCGATTCTCTGCGACATATTCAACTTGGCAGAGGTTTTCATAGAAGGTATGTGATTCTTCCTAAAGCATGATATTTTAAATATATATATAGTACGGTAGACGTACATGTGTTAACTGAATAATAACTACGGCAATGTCTTTCGACTTACGCCTGAATAATACTTACGGCAATGTCTTGCGACTTAAGCCTGAATAATAAAGATCTTAAAAAGTCTTTCAAAAGAATTATAACACAGTTTTGAAAGAAGAAGAATAGTTGTTTTTAAAACAAGAAGCTTAAGGGTTATACTAGCTTTATGGGAAGTTAAGTATAACGACTTAAGTTTTATAAAAAGGAACAGTTTACTTATGTGTTTTATAAAAGACTTGTATTGATTTCTGAAAGGTATAATAAGATGGTTTTGGTGAGTAGACATATTGTGATGCTATGTGTTAGTATCTTGTAACGTTTGTGTAAAGAGGTCAGTCTTACTTATGCTTATGTTGTTTGAACTATAAGCTGTTGTGTTAGTACTATATCACTCACCTCTTGAGATGATACCGGGGGTTAAGCTGCCCTCCGATGCGGGGTAGACTCAGGCGGTCTGGGACCATGATTCGAGAATACCTCATGCGGGTCCAGGGGACCTACGCGAGCTACGAGAGTTCCGTGTTAGTATGCGGGTTATGCCTCACGCGGTCTATGTGGCCATGCGACAACGAGTCCAGACGCCGCCGAGGAGCACCCTCGATGTGGGGTTATACCTCACGCGGGCCTATGTGAGTGGCCTACGCGGACCGGAGTCCAGGATTAGGCTTGCAGAATGATAATATGGGCGAGTGGCCCTGCTTCGATCATTCGCAGCCTAGAAAAGACCTGTCACAGTTTACCTATTGTTGCTCTTGTTTATGATGTGGCACTATGTGCGGTTACCTTGTGTTATACCCCGTATTTCCAGAGTATGTACGTAAGGGAATACGTACAAAAAGTTTGGCCTTAAAGTTAGGCTTGGACGTTTTTTTGGGCACAACTCACAAAACGAATAGTTTTCCGACGAAACGTTTCCACAGCTTTCGTAGGGTAAATTCCGGCTATGCCATTTCTAATTTTTGCGGATTTTTCCGAGAGACGAAACATTTTGGACAAACGGGAGGGCGACACTTGTCACCCTCCAATTGATGGATGTGAGGCGCTCTAGGGCCGAATGGATGGTCAATTTTGTCAAGTAGTTGGTAGGATATTTTGTGTGCAAGTCACAGGTACACTTGCCCTAATCTTGACCTTACACTTGCCTAGCACTTACAAATTCGCCATTGGTTGGCCATGTCTTGACCTATAAATACCCCTTAAGATGAAGAGTTCTTCATCCACAAATTCCTTTCCAAGTCTTGAAAATCCTCTCCTCTCCCTTAAGCCTCTTTTCGTCCAAACACCTCCCCTTTGGAGAAGCTAGCCGAGGCTACCCCCGTAGCTCAGCCGAAATCTACCCTCCCTCGTAGAAAAGTTGCCTTCTAGTATTGTTATAATGCCCAAAATACCCTAGCCCAAATCCCTTAGTCCTTAGTAGAAGTTGTGAAGAACTTCTAAGGTTTTCGAGCTACCTGAGCGCATAACTTAGAGCTAAACCTTGCTCAGCGACTTTTATCTAGGATATTATTGGGCTTACCGAGGTAAATAATCCTAACCTCTTTGTATTAGAGAACGCATACCGTAGAAGTATAAGAATAAGTATTAAATACTTAGAAGAATATTACAGAATAGAATTGAATCAAGTATCACAGAGAAGGGTTTAAAAGAAGAATAATTGAACTATGCTTATATAGATCAAGTTTTCACAGAGACTTATATAGCTCACCTGTAGGGAAGTGCTGCCCACTTTCCGTAGAATTGTGAACCCTCTGCTTAGAATGACCTTGAGTAGTCTAGACTTTGATAGATGTCTGTGACTATTATAGTCGATTCTCTCTACACATATTCAACTTGGCGAGGTTTTCACGAGAAGGTATGTGATTCTTCCTAAAGCATGATATTTTAAATATATATAGTACAGAGACGCATACGTGTTAATCGAATAATAACTACGCAATGTCTTTCGACTTAAGCCTGAATAATACTTACTGAATGTCTTGCACTTAAGCCCTAATAATAAAAGATCTTAAAAGCCTTTCAAAAGAATTATAAATACGCTTTGAAAGTTAAGAATAGTTGTTTTTAAAACAAAAGCTTAAGGGTTATACTAGCTTTATGGGAAGTTAAGTATAACGGCTAAGTTTTATAAAAGGAACAAATTTACTTATGTGTTTTATAAAAGACTTGTATTTATTTCAAAGGTATAATAAGATGGTTTTGTTTAGAAGACATATTTTGATGCTATTAGTTAGTATCTTGTAACGATTGTGTAAAGAGGTCATTCTTACTTATGCTTAAGTTGTTTGAACTAAAAGCTGTAGTGTTAGAACTATATCACTCACCTCTTGAGATGATACCGGGTTGTCGCCTCCGACGCGGGTAGACTCAGCGGTCCGGGACCATGATTCGAGAATACCCTACGCGGGTCCAGGGGCCTATGCGAGCTACGAGAGTTCCGTGTTAGTATGTCGGGTTATGCCTCACGCGGCCTATGTGGGCCATGCGGACAACGAGTCCAGACGCTGCCGAGGAGTAGCTACCCTCGATGCGGGTTATACCTCACGCGGCCTACGTGAGTGGCCTATGCGACTCGGAGTCCGTGATTAGGCTTGCAGAATGATAATACGGGCGAGTGGCCCCGCTTCATCATTCGCAGCCTAGAAAAGACCTATTACGCTTACCTATTGTTGCTCTTGTTTATGATATGACACTATGTGCTACATTTGTTGCTTCGCATATTTGTAAAATTGGTTTTTAAAGTGTTATGATTTCATTTAAGTACTTTACGCTTCACATACTTAGTAATTGCCAGATCGACCTCCTTCGGGCTGCGCTCATGCCGCAGGTGGCAAGGTGTGCTAGATCCACATCCTCAGATCTTCGCGCCGTGAGCTCCATCTTCTCCGAGGCTCTACTGGGTATGATCTCCCGTTGTAGATAGTTTTGTACTGATGTGGTATGGGCCCCGTCCCGCCATAGTTGTTTATTTCAGAGGTCAGTAGTCACGTTGTTAAAGGTTTGATGTAATCAAACCCTCGTTTATATATATATGCCGAAAGGCGACGCTTGTTCACATAAATCGTGGTCTTATTTTATAAACTGTTTCATGTCTTGTTTTATATTCCGCCGACACTGATGTATGACTACTTGGGTGCCCCTGCAGGCACTACCACGCCCCGAACGGGTCGTGACAAAAGTGGTATCGAGCGCTAATCTCTAAAGTGTCTGCACCGTATCTAGTAGAGTTTGATTATCTGTGTCGCGCACCACACCAATAATCGTGAGGCTATAAGATATTTAGATTGGTTTCATTCTTCTCACTCGAGATCGTGCTTTAGAGTCAGTGTTAAAATCGGGACCCTCTAACGTATTCCTTTTCTCAGAATGCTTATGCCTCCACGTAAGGCAACCCGCCTGGGGCAAGGCAACCGAGGAGCCGCCACGGACACCGAGAGTTACGAGGGCTCGTGCCCGCCTATACCGCAGACGGCGAAGTTCTATGACGCCGCCCCCAAAGAGACCACGCACCCACACCTCCCGCCCCACACTGGGCGGAGAGTTAGGGCATGAGACGGCCCAAATTGGCCAGAGTCAGGCTGATACGAGGATAGGCCGGATGCGCAGCTCAGCCCAGCCTGGGCCACCCAGACTGCGCACCCGAGGCGTATAGTTTGAGGCTACGAGATTTCGAGTCAGAGCCCGCTGAGTTTTACTGTCGAGGTCGAGGATGATCCGCAGAGTTCATCCCGTTATACCCGTAGTTCCGTGGTATGTATGCGAGGACGCACGCATTTGAGAAAACGCAGAAAGATTGGAAAGGAAGAAAGAGGCGATTTTTCCTAAAAGTTTCCGCTTTTGAAGGAAAAAGGTTCGTTAACGGGAATTGATTCCCGTGATTTGGTATTCTGACTTCCCGAATATTAGAGAATTATGGAATTTTATTTTCGAAATGGTCACTGGGCCCACGGAGAAATTTACGCTGCTGGGCCCACTTTGTTTTCGAGATTTTGGCCATCAGGATATTTTCTAAGATGTTTTATTTGGGCCAACAGAGGGTGACACGTGTCACCCCGCCTAGTGGCTCGCCGAATGGCATTTGTGCACAACACCCTGCTAGAGTCGTTGACTAAACGCTTTACATAACTGCGAGGGAAAATTCGCTATGTCATTTAGTATTTTATGGATTTTTCTCGAGAGACTAACATTTTGGACCAACGAGAGGCGCACTTGGCACCCTCTCATCAGCGGGCAAGCGGGCGGCACACGGGACGATCGGGAGATAAGGTGGGCAAGATATTTGTGAGGGTTTTGGGCGAGTAGGGACTGGGGCACTTGGGCATATCTCGGCCCTACACTTGCATAGCACTTGGCTAGATCTTGCCATTGGTTGCCTTTGCTCGCCTATAAATACCCTCCCTTGAAGACTTCTTCATCACAAATAAATCTCTAAGTCTTGAGAGCTCCCCTTTTCGCGAGGCCCCTCGCCGAGAGTAAAGACTCCTCCTCAGTGGTGGCCGAGACCCACCCCTTCCTTTAGGGTTAGGCCGTGGGGTACCTCCTTTGCCTTGTTGTTCTCGTGAGAATACCCCTCTTGGTAGAAATACTCAAAAGTATTGTTACTATACCCAAATTACCTTAGCCAGATACCTTGTAGTATTCCAAAGAAACCTCTATACGTAGAGTCCGAAATACTATCAGATGTCCTTTGTGTCTCAAACCGAAACCCTAAGGAAATCTTCATTGTTGATTGAAGTAATTAAGTAGAAGTTGGTTAGAACTTCTAAGGGTTGTTTGAGCGGTCGAGCACCCGAGTAGTGAGCTAAGCGCCATAAGGATCGACATTTATACTTGATAATTATGGGCTTATCGAGGTAATTGTCTTGTCCTCTTTTTGTAATTGGAAATTACATGTTACTAGAATGTATAGTTGAAGTATACTATATATAGAACTGTTTAGTACGCGCAATGTCTTTTGACTTAAGCTCAAGAATAAAGAAAAGAACCGCATCAGATTTACATAGGATCGTATTGCAGCAGACTTGTGTAAGATATCGAGTAAAATTGTACACGCCCGTTAGACGTAAACCCCCGGTTGGCTTGTGGCCTACTGAGAGGAGATTTACGCTGTCATGTGTGGAGGTGCCGCAATTTTCTGCAGAGAAACGGGACCTGTGTTTTGAAGTTGATAGACGCCATGACCTTTTAGGTGAAAGTACTAAGAGTAGCGTATTCTACTCGAGCGAAAGCGGCTAGCAAGGTTGTAGTATTTGGAGCATTTTGCTTATTGTCGATACTCGCCGCGAGGTACGTGAACCTCTTCCTATCTCTTCTAGCATGATATGTGGAACTATGTAGTACGCAGACGCATACGTGTTAACCGTGTTTGATTGTTTTTAAAACATAAAGTGTTATAATGGCTTTACGGGAAGTTGGTTATAATACTTTATGTAGGTAAGAAAATACTTTGTGGTTTTAAAAGGTAATCGATGTGAATTATAAATCGCTTGTTATAATAAAGAACTTGATGTATTTCAAAAGATTTATAAATCGCTTTGCGGAGAGTAATACTTGGTTTTTGAAAACTTAAGAGTTATACTAGCTTCATGGGAAGTTAGGTATAACGCTTAAGAATGTTTTATCGATTTCGAAATCGTAACGTATCGCCAAACCACCGCAAAGCTAATAAAGGAAAACGTGATCGACTAATGAGTTGTATTATTAAACCAAGAGAAACCTCCATCCGCATAGAAACTAAGATGACAAAATGATATTACATTTCAGAGTCATGGTCTGTAGTAAGATTATTATAAACAAGAATAACCTATTCACTCATAAGACTTATGTTACTCAAATGTTTTAAAAGAGATTAAGACTATGAGTTATGAAACCTTTCTAAAATAAGTAACTTGAGCATTTTTGAAATTAGGCAACTCGACGCTTGGAAAATAATGTTGTTACTTAATTTTACAAAGGTAAGTGTTTTGGGTTTACTTAAAAAGATACCACTCTATTTTATACTACGGTATCAGGTGACTTATGTGGAAGGAACTGATCTTTTAAAGATTTAATGATGAAGTACTTGGGACGGATAATCAACTTGTTAATGTAAAGTACCTTGGTGAATAACTTGATTGTATTGGTTTGTGATAGCCTTGTAATACTTTCTTGTTGATTTGATAAGTAAACATGTTAGGATGCCACGGTGTTAGTATTCGTGATGTTAGTGTAAAGGGGTTTTCCTCGATCGCGCTTTTTAAAGTTGTTTGACTATCACCGTTATGCTGGTATTGTACCACCACCTTGACTCAGGTCCGAGGTTGTCGCCTCCGACGCGGTAGACTCAGCGGTCCGGGACCATGATTCGAGAAAACCCTACGCGTCCGTGGATCCACGCGGAACTACGGAGTTCCGTGTTAGTTTACGCTGTGGTCACGCGGTTCGCGCTACGCGGATCGCGAGTCCAGACGACGCCGGGAGTAGCTACCGACGCGGGTTATACCTCACGCGCCTATGTGGTTGGCCTACGCGAGTCGCGGAGAGTTCTGTGGCTAGACGCGCACATTTGATATCGCGCGAGTGACCGCCTTTTATCACGTGACGGCCTAGACGCATATCATGACACGCTTTATGACCTTGTTGGTACCTGGGTTTTAGTAGCCGGCTATGCCTTCGCATTTACCCGCATAGCTTTATTATAACACGCGGGACTCGTGTTCATGCGTGTTCCTCGGTGCTTTCATATCATAGATCACCAGAATGAGGAATGTGTTCCACGCACGATTGATGTTGCGGGCGTGAGACCCATTGTTAAATTGAGTGATGACTGAGGCGCGAGTCCTCGACTTGACATGATCGCTATTTATCAGGAATCGTAATTGCTATCATACATGTCTCCCGCTTTGTATAGACTACTATGATTTCATTTTGTGATTTATTTTCGCCACATACTGTACTTGCCAGATCGACTTCTTCGGGCCGCGCTCATGCCGCAGTAAAGGTACACCTCATCGATCCTCGCCTTAGGGTCACAACATTGCTTGGGAAAGCTCCGCTCCGAGGCTTATCGCCGTATAGTCCCCGTTGTCAGGTATTTACATTCAGTGGTATGGCGGGGCCTCCCGCCATTGTTGTCGTATCATTTCTTGAGGTCCGTAGTAATCGCAAGGTGGTTTGTAAAAAGGATTACACTGTTCATGTTGAAAAAAAGTTGTTATTCATATATATGCCGTAAGGCAAGTTTTCCTCAGATTACTGTTTATACTTCATTTGTTGCATGTATGTGTTTTATGTTCCGCTGACACTCGATGTTGTATCACCAGGGTGCCCGGTAGGCACCACCACTTGGCCCCGAACGGGTCGTGACAAAAGTGGTATCGTGAGCGCTTAATCCTCTGAAAGTGTCTATGCATCAGATCCAAGAGAGTCTTGATTATCGACGGTTGCGCACCACACCAATAATCGTGAGGCTATAGGATATTTAGGTTGGTTTCATTCTTCTCATTCCGAGATCGCGCCTAGAGCCGGTGATAAGTCGGACCTTCTAACGATTTCTTTCCCTTACCATTATGCCTCCGCAGGCAACCAGAGCCCTCGGGCGGCAAGCAAACCGAGGGAACCGCGAGTGAGATACGTAGGAGTACGAGCGCAGCCCGCATCAGACTGAGGTCAGGCTTCGTGACGGCGGGTTTTGTGACGCCGCCAAACAAAGAGGTTAGAGTCGCAAAGAATGGTCGCCGAGACCGCAGCACTGAGCCTCCACCCCACACCGGGCAGAGACGGGTTACGCGAGATGGCCCGCTTGCCGGCCGTGGTCGTGGGCTAGATACGGCGATAGGCCGGACGCAGCAGCCTGGGCCCAGTGAGCACCAGCCGTTCACCCCGAGCAGATAGTTTGAGTTCACGGACTTTCTCAGTTGTAGCCCGCCGCAGTTTTTGGGTCGAGGCTCGAGGATGATCCGCAGGAGTTCATCCGGTTACAGCCGATCACGCGGTGATCAAGGCTTCGAGACCGAGTCGCGGACCTTTGGTTCAGATCGGCCGCGTGATACCGCAATGATTGGTTTGATTCACGGAGCTTTCCGGGAGAGCATGCACTCCAGCAGCACGGGATGAGTTTTCGGGCTTTCTCACTCACTTCGCCTCCGCAGATGAGGAGGCACGGCCGACAGATTTTTCGATGCTTAGACAGAGCGCGCACGGCTCGGGAGTACAACGGGAGTTCGACCATTGCCGTGCACGCCCCAAACACAGTAGCTAGTATGGAGGATCGAGTGCACCGAGCATGTTACAGTGGCTCGATGATTACACGTCGCAGGCATGTTCAGAGTAGCTCTTCACCGCACGGACATTGCCCGCACGCAGCTCACGACCGACGCGAGGCACGAGAGGTCGACGAATGACCAAGATCGCAGAAGAGGCCGTAACAACACGGTCCTCAGGACTTTCGAGGCGGACCGCCAAGAAAGATACTAGTTTTGTACCTCCGCTGCAGAGTGGTCCTCCACAACCTTCAGAGTATTCGGAGCAGTGTGGCTCCAAGGGTTCGTGCTCTGTGGAAGTGCGGTGTTGTCAGACGCGTCACCCCTACCTGTGGTCGACGTGGTAGACCGCATTTCGGGAGTGTCGCGGTGCCAGGGGAGCTTGTTATTTTGGCGACACAGGCTATTTTGCGAGGAATCGTCCACCAAGGGTAGCACTGATGTTACGACTCACCTACCGGATCGCTGGTCGTTCATCGCCTTTCATAGCATGCGCCGCAGGCGTGCCTATGATTAGAGTGAAACAAGAGTTAAGGTATATCCTCAACCTCTAGAGATCAAGATGTGTGATAAGACGGGTATATCATAAGTGCTATGTTCGATAGCAAGGTGTTAAATTGTGATTAGAAATCTTGGTTAGTTAACCAAGTAAGATTTGGGGGATAGAGAAGGTGCGAGCCTTAGAATGTTATACGGAAGACGTTAGAGGTGGCGCCATCTCGTAACGATGCATCATATGTTTGATCCTTATCTGAGTGCATCAGGCACGGAGCTATGTTTGGGATAGGTCCCTAAATAGTATGGAATGAAAGAGGGTAGTTGAGCTAAGAAGACCGCTAGGTTTTCGTGAGCGTGATTAGTGAGAGTTTTCCGACGGAGCTAGAGTTTTCGCTGCCGCCTGCCGAGGCCACGCTGGTCAACCTGCGGCCTGTATGGTGGTGGGGTCTGTTTGTGGTGGTCCCGCCGAGGTAGGGTCTGAGGGTGTTAGGCCCATGTTTGGTTAACCAACGAAGTTCGTGGATGCTCAACCGCAGTCGGGCCACGGAGGCAACCCGTCGCGGTTTTTCTACGTGACCGCACGCAAGCAGTTGTTGATATATCGTAAAGGTTGTAAGGTCGCACGAGGTGCTGGGAGTATACTTTAGACCCTGCAGAGCTGATGTTAGAGGTGTTTCTCGTGGACTTGATGTAAGTTTTTTCGCAGTATTTCTATGGCCAAAGCGTGGCGATTGTTCTCGTAAGCATAAGAGAGACTATATCTGGCCAGATGTTTGGAGATTAGAAGGAACATTCTGGCATGTTTCGGGCGGGGAAGAATGTTATACCCGTAGTTCCAACAGATGATGCGAGGACGCATTTACGAGAAAACGATGTAAAGATCGGAAAGCGAAGAAAGAGTGATTTTTCCTAAAAGTTTCCGGTTTTGTGAAGGAAAAGGTTCGTTAATGGGAATTGATTCCGTGACGGTATTCGACTTCCCGAATATTAGAGAATTATGGAATTTTATTTTCTGAATGGTCACTGGGCCCACGGAGAAATTTACTGGCTGGGCCCACTTTGTTTTCTAGATTTTGGCCATCAGGATATTTTCGAAGATGTTTTATTTTAATAATAGGAGGGTGACACGTGTCACCCCGCTTAGGTGGCTCGGCCAACGGCATTTGTGCACAACACCCGACAGAGTCGCTTTTCGACTAAACGCTTTACATAATCTCATGCAGGGAAAATTCCGCTATGTCATTTAGTATTTTTATGGATTTTTCCGAGAGACGGAACATTTTGGGACCAACGAGAGGGCGCACTCGCACCTCTCTCATTTGCGGGCGCGGGCGCATACGGGACGATCGGGAGATAAGGTTGGGCAAGATATTCGAGGGTTTTGGCCGAGTAGGACTAGGGGCACTGGGCATATCTTGGCCCTACACTTGCATAGCACTTGGCTAGATCTTGGCCATTGGTTGGCCTTTGCTTGGCCTATAAATACCCTCCCTTGAAGACTTCTTCATCACAAATAAATCTCTAAGTCTCGAGAGCTCCCTTTTTCGCGAGGCCCTCGCCGAGAGTAGCACCCCTCCTCAGGCGTGGCCGAGACCCACCCCTTCCTTGTAGCAGCTGGGTACCCCTTTGCCTTGTTGTTCTCGTAGAATACCCCTCTGGTAGAAATACTCAAAAGTATCACATTATACCCAAATTACCTTAGCCAGATACCTTGTAGTATTCCAAAGAAACCTCTATACGTAGAGTCTTGAAATACACTGATGTCCTTTGTGTCTCAAACTGAAACCCTAAGGAAATCTTCATTGTTGATTGAAGTAATTAAGAAGTTGGTTAGAACTTCTAAGGGTTGTTTGAGCTGGTCGAGCACCGAGTAGGAGCTAAGCGCTAAGGATCGACATTTATACTTGATAATTATGGGCTTATCGAGGTAATTGTCTTGTCCTCTTTTGTAATTGGAAATTACATGTTACTAGAATGTATAGTTGAAGTATACTATATATGTAACTGCTTAGCATCGCGCAATGTCTTTTGACTTAAGCTCAAGAATAAAGAAAAGAATCGCATCGTATTTACATAGATCGTATTGCAGAGACTTGTGTAGTACATCGAGTAAAATTGTACACGCCCGTTAGACGTAAACCCCTGGCTTGGTGGCCGCCTCGATAGAGAGAGATTTACGCTGCATGTGGGGTGAGGCCGAATTTTCAGAGAAACGACCTTGTGTTTTGAAGTTAATAGACGCCAGTGACCTTTTTAGGTGAAAGTACTAAGAGTAGCGTATTCTACTTGAGGAGTGGAAAGTGGCCAGTGCGTTGTAGTACTTGGAGCATTTTGCTTATTGTCGATACTGTCGCGAGGTATGTGAACCTCTTCCTATCTCTTCTAGCACGATATGCGTGAACTATGTAGTACGGTAGACGCATACGTGTTAACCGTGTTTGATTGTTTTAAAACATAAAGTGTTATAATGGCTTTATGGGAAGTCGTTATAATAAATTTTATGTAGGTAAGAAAATACTTTGTGGTTTTAAAAGGTAATCGATGGATTATAAATCGCTTGTTATAATAAAGAACTTGATGTATTTCAAAAGATTTATAAATCGCTTGAAGCGAGAGTAATACTTGGTTTTTGAAAACTTAAGAGTTATACTAGCTTCATGGGAAGTTAGGTATAACGGCTTAAGAATGTTTTATCGATTTCGAAATCGTAACGTATCGCCAAACCATCGCAAATAAGTTAATAAAGGAAAATGTACCGACTAATGAGTTGTATTATTAAAACCAAGAGAAACCTCCATCCGCATAGAAACTAAGATGACAAAATGATATTACATTTCAGAAAGTCATGGTCACAGTAGTAAGATTATTATAAACAAGAATAACCTATTCACTCATAAGACTTATGTTACTCAAATGTTTTAAAAGAGATTAAGACTATGAGTTATGAAACCTTTCTAAAATAAGTAACTTGAGCATTTTTGAAATTAGGCAAACTCGACGCTTGGAAAATAATGTTGTTACTTAATTTTACAAAGGTAAGTGTTTTGGTTTATTTAAAAGACAAATACCTATTTTATACTACGTATCAGGTGACTTATGCAAGGAACGGATCTTTTAAAGATTTAATGTGAAGTACTTGGGGACGGATACCTAACTTGTTAATGTAAAGTACCTTGTGTGAATAACTTGATTGTATTGGTTTGTGATAGCCTTGTAATACTTTCTTGTTGATTTGATAAGTAAACATGTTAGGATGCTACGGTGTTAGTATCTTCGTGACGTTAGTGTAAAGCGGGTTTTCCTCGATCGCGCTTTTTAAAGTTGTTTGACTATCACCGTTATGCTGGTATTGTACCACTCACCTTGACTTGTGTCCGAGGTTGTCGCCTCCACGCGGGTAGACTCAGCGGTCCGGGACCATGATTCGAGAAAACCTCACGCGTCCGTGGGATCCATGCGAACTACGGAGTTCCGTGTTAGTTTACGCCCGTGGTCACGCGGTTCGCGGGCTACGCGGATCGCGAGTCCGTGACGACGCCGGAGTAGCTACCGATGCGGGTTATACCTCACGCGGCCTACGTGGTTGGCCTACGCGAGTCGCGAGAGTTCTGTGGCTAGACGCGCACATTTGATATCGCGCGAGTGACCGCCTTTTATCACGTGACGCTAGACAGATATCATGACACGCTTTATGACCTTGTTGCACTGTGGGTTTTAGTAGTTGCTATGCCTTCAGATTTACCCGCATAGCTTTATTATAACACGTGGGACTCGTGTTCATGCGTGTTCCTTGGTGCTTTCATATCATAGATCACGGCAAGCTGAGGAACGGTTCCATGGGCACGATTGATGCCGCGGGCGTGAGACCCATTGTTAAATTTGAGTGATGACTGAGGGCGCGAGTCCTCGACTTGACATGACCGCTTATTTATCAGGAATCGTAATTTGGTTATCATACACGCCTCCCGCTTTGTATAGACTACTATGATTTCATTTGCAGATTTATTTTCGCCACATACTTGGTACCGCCAGATCGACCTCCTTCGGCCGCGCTCATGCCGCAGTAAAGGTACACCGCCATCGATCCTCGCCTTAGGGTCACAGCAACATTGGGAAAGCTCCGCTTCTCCGAGGCTTATCGCGTATAGTCCTCGTTGTTGTAGGTATTTACATTCGTGGGTATGGCGGCCCCGTCCCCCATTGTTGTCGTGATCATTTCTGAGGTCCGTAGTGATCACAAGTGTGGTTTGTAAAAGGATTACACTGTTCATGTTGAAAAAAAGTTGTTATTCATATATATGCCGTAAGGCAAGTTTTCCTCAGATTACTGTTTATACTTCATTTGTTGCATGTATGTGTTTTATGTTCCATTGACACTGGAGCAGTACCAGGGTGCCCGTAAGGCACCAACACGCCCCGAACGGTCGTGACACATCCGCCGCCTACAGAGATCACGCGGGTGATCAAGGCCTCAGAGACAGAGTCAGATCGGTTTCGACGGCCGCGTGATACCGCAATGATTGGTTTGATCTACGGAGTTATCCCGGAGAGCACGCGCCCCAACTACTGGGATGAGTTCTCGCAGGCTTTCTCACTCACTTCTTGCCTCTGCATTTGGCGAGGGCGCCACGATAGATTTTTACCGCCGAGGCAGAGGACGACCGCCGTGGAGTACAATGTCGAGTTTGATTCATCGCTCGATATGTCCCAAATAAGGTAGCAGAGCGAGGATAGGTGCACCGCCACGCCACCGCTAGATGATTATATGGCCGAGTCATGCGCGGTGTTTCTCTTCACCGGTATGGACATTACCCGCACGCAGCTCATGCCCTCGATGCGAGGAGCGCAGAGGTCGACGCAGTGGACAGAGAAGCAGAAGGCCGTGATCGAGGGTCTTCCGTGGCTATCGTGTGGGCGCCTCAGCAGAGCCTAGATTTGCACCACGCACCGTGAGCACTCCGCACCGCCCTCGACACCCGCAGTATTCGAGGCGTACTGTGGCCCTGTGGCTTCGGACGCCCGCAGTAGCAGAGAGGTATCGCCGACGGACCACCCCAGGTGGGATGCAGATCCCATTACGGAAGTGGTACTACTTTTGAGCTTGTTACGCCAGGCGCAGGTCACTTTGCGAGGATCGTCCGACCGGGGCACACTGGTAGGCTCACCTTCGTGTTCTGCGGGCCGCTTCATCATCTCCTACAGCTACTCGCCGAGGGCGTGGTACTCACGGGTCAAGCAGGTCGCGCAGAGGTCATGGCTCGTCCTGGGCCTAGCGGTCCTCGTAACCGCATTTATGCTTTGTCCACCGACAGATCGTGAGGCCTCACCGATGTCGCCACAGTACCTTATCGCTCGGGTTTGACGTGGCTTGATAGATCCGGTTCTACTGCCCCATATATCTCCCTTGTGCTAGTAGGATAGGATAGAGCCCGAGTCCATAGACCCTTTCGAGGTAGCTACGCCAAATGGTGATTCTGGTAGCTCACGGATATGAGCTTGTCCGTGACTATTTACGCCGACTCAGCCGACTTGAGCAGAGTCGAGATGATTGACTTCGACGTGATCACGGGATGGATTACAGCTTCTTGCCACGCCAATGTAGACCGCAGAGAGAGTAGTACGGCCCAGCTCGGCGAGCCGGTTGTTGAGCGGGAGCACCAGACGCCGGTGGTAGGTTTATTTCCTACCTCAAGGCTGGAAGACGCGCAGGGTATATTGTCACGACTGCCCGGCCCGTGGATCGTGCCTTACCCCGCACCCTAGTGACACAACATCGAGTAATCATGGAACATAAAACACATACATGAAACAAATGAAGTACAAACAAGAACTGAGGGAAAACTTGCCTTTCATATATATATAAATAACAACTTTTTCAACATGAACGCTTTAATCCTTTTTACAAACCCCGCCACAACAAAGACTACAAACCTCTAAGAAATGATACGACAACAATGGCGGGACAGTATTTTCCCGCCATACCCCGAATGTAAACACCTACAACAACAGGACTATACCACCGATAAGCCTCCGAGAAACGGAGCTTTCCCAAACGTGAACTATGACCCTAAGAGCGAGGATCAATGATCGTGTACCTTTACCGCAGATGAACGCACCCCGGGCGAGGTCGACAACAGTACCAAGTATGTGAAATCAAAATAACCATCAGAAATGAAATCATAGTAGTCTATACAAAGCAGAGACATGTATGATAACCAAACTACAGCCACCATAAATAAGCCATGCCATGTCGTGACTCACGCCGAGTCATCACTCAAATTTAGCAATGGGTCTCACGCCCACAACATCAATCGTGTCTGCGGAATACCTTCCTCACCGCCAGCTTATGATATACAAGCACCAAGGAATACATGAACACCGTGTCCCACCGTGTCCTAATAAAATAAGACAGTGGTAAGGCGTAAGGCATAGCCGACTACTAACACCTACGCATCAACAAGGTCATAAATCGTGTCATGATATCTGTTTGCATCACACGATAATACCGTCACCGCTCGCAGATCAAAGGTGCGCGCTCAGCCCTCGAACTTTCCGCAGCCTCGCATAGGCCAACCTCATAGGCCCGCATGAGGTATAACCCCGCATCGAGGGTAGCTACTCCCAAGATCGCCCTCGACTCGCACCGCACGCCACGCGACCGCATTTACCACAAGCGCCGTGAACTAACCTCGAACTCCCGAGTTCCGCACGGATCCTCGACCCGCATGAGGTATTCTCGGACCACGGTCCTGCATCACCGAGTTCACCCCGCGACGGAGGGCAGCCTTAACCTCCGACACAAGTCAAGGTGAGTGGTACAATACCAACATAACTACCGATAGTCAAACAACTTTAAGCGCAAATGAGGAAAACCCCTTTACACTAACATCACAAGATACTAACACACGTAGCATCCTAACATGTTTACTTATCAAATCAACAAGAAAGTATTACAAGGCTATCACAAACCAATACAATCAAGTTATTCACACAAGGTACTTTCTATTAACAAGTTCGCATCTACCCCCAAAGTACTTCACACATTAAATCTTTAAAAGATCTGCTTTTCATATAAGTCACACAATACCCGTAGTATAAAATAGAGTGATCATTCTTTTAAGAAAACTAAAATCCTTACCTTTGTAAAATCAAGTAACAACATTATTTTCCAAACGCCCAAGTTTGCCTAATTTCAAATGTTCACGCTTTTATTTTAGAAAGGTTTCAGAGTTTATAGTCTTATTCATTTAAGAATATAATTTCTTTTAAACAATCTGAGATACATAAGCCTTTTTGTGAGTAGATATTCTTGTTTATAACAATCTTATTACAAGCAATATGATCTAGAAATATCATTTTGTCTCATCTTAGCTTCTATGCAGATGGAAGTTTCTATCGGTTTTAATAATACTTAATTAATCAAAACATTTCCTTTATTAACGCTACAGTTGGTTTGTCGATACACATTGATTCAAATCAAGAAAACATTATCCCTTTTAAAATCAAGTACTCATTACTCACTAATGAGGTTTCACACAAAATTCATATAATTCATTTAAGTTAAGTCTCTTATCTTACAAGATCAAGTCTCTTAACTTCTAAAATAAATAAATCATTCGCTTTATCTCTCTTAAGCCGTTATACCTAACTTCCATAAAGCTAGTATAACTCTTAAGCTCTTAAAACCAAGTATTACTTTCTTTTAAAAACAGCTTCTAATTCTCTTGAACTACTTCAAGATTATTATTATTCGCTTAAGTCAAAAGACATTGCCGCATAACCACGCTCAATTAACACACGCACGCCTCACCGTATTACATAGTTATACACACATCATGCTAGGAAGAGATAGGAAGAGGTTCACATACCTCGCGACGATTATCGACTATTAGCAAACGCTTCCACGCCATAACCCGCTTAGCCCGGTTCACCTTCTTAAGTAGCACATGCTACTGCAGAACATTCAACCTATACAGTTATACAAGTCTATCAAAGTCTAGACTACTCCTAGAGAATAAATCTAGACGCAAGATCCTACGGAAATTGGGCGTTCTTCCCTACCCGACAAACTACACAAGTTCATCAGAATACACCCCATGTAACTACAATAGCTCGCCTTCTTCAGCTTAAGTCCAAGGACATTGCCACAACACTAAGTTCAAGACTATATATAGTATACTTCAACTATATATTCTAACAACATGTAATCTCCAATTACAATAGGACAAGATAATTACCTCGATAAGCCCATAATTATCCAAGTTAAAATGTCGATCCCGGGCAACGCTTAGCTCCAACTCCGAGCGCCCAACCCATTTAAACCACCCTTAGAAGTTCTAACTAACTTCTACACAATACTCCAACTGACTATGGAGATTTTCCTGTGGTTTCGGTTTTGGACCGACTTTGAAGTATAATAGTATTTCGGCTTTTCAGATAGGTATAACCTAGAATACAACAAGGTATACGCTAAGGTAATTGGGCATTATAACAATACTTTTGAGAGTATTTCTACCACAAAGGGGTATTATACGAAAGCAACTAGCAGTGTGGGGTACCCTACTAGCACCACCAGAGGGGTACCTCTGGCTGCCTCAGAGAGGGAGGCCTCTGCCGAACTCAACACAAAGTGGGAGGGAGAAGGAGAGCTTTCAAGACTTAGGCAAATTTAGGATGAATTTGTCTTCCAAAGTAGTGGTATTTATAGTCAAGTAAAGGCCAACCAATGGCCAAGATCACGCCAAGCTGCAAGCAGTGTAGGCCAAGATCTTGCCAAGTGCCCCTTAACCAACTAACACACAAATATCCTACCTACTCCATGACAAAATGGCCAACTTTCGCCAAGCTTGATCGCCAAGGTGTTCCAATGAGAGTGACAAGCTACGCCTCTTGTTGGTCCAAATGTTTCATTTCTAAAAATCCGCAAAAATAAAATATGGCATAGCCGAAATTCCCTACTAAAAGTGGAAAACGCTTACTAAAAACGACTCTAACCGTGTTGTGCACAAAATTAAATCGCCAAGCCTACTTGAGTTCGAATTTCCTACGACGCCCCTCGCGCATACTGAAATACGGTATAACATTCTCCTCCTTAGAAACATTCGTCCCGAATGTTCCTTCTAAGTCTCAAAACAAACGCGCGCCAGTATAGTCTTCACTACTATTCTTACTAGAACAAACCTGCCACATCTGGCCACAGAAACACCCACGCGAAAATACTTACATCCAAGTCCACGAGGAAACACCTCTAACATCACCAAAATGATACTACTTTTGTCACTTTGCCTGAGGTATTAACCTTCCTGCCGACCCAATCGAATGGTACCTGGATCCGTGGCGATCCTCGAGTCCGTCGCATTCTTACCGTGACACTCAAACTCCTTCTAACTTACCACATTTCTACCTTGCTTCAGCTTTTCAAAACTCTGGTTACTATCTCTAACGTGGTCTTCATTAACTGGGAACACTCGACGGATCTTCGATACTTCCATCCTAACAATACGAAAACCGGACGTATCGCCTCCTAAGCTCGGACGGCAAATGCTAACATATAGGCAACTCCGCCCATTCTTCACATGAACTCAAAAGGCCCAAAGTAACCCTGCTAAGTTCCTCCGCTTCAAAACTCGCCACACCCAACCGGTGGTACTTTCAAGAAGATCGACCGCCAACTCGAACTCTAAGCGCCGCCATTATCCGCACGATTTTCCGAGCCGCCGTAACCTCTTCGACAAACTTCACCCTAACCAAATCACCGGAACAAGCTCAACTAACCATTCAACCTTGCCAACGCCAACCAATCGACCGCAACTTACACTTCCGCCTACAAGGCTTAAAAGGCGCCATCCAACACCGAAATGGTAGCTTAAACACTCCTCCACAGAGACAACAATCCTCAACTACCCCCAAATTCACACACCGCCCGAGGGCGAACGCGATTCGAGATCACCGAAAGTTCTTAACCCCGCTCGTAAAACTTCCAAACAAAACAGCTGCACTGGCTCCACTGTCGCCATAAGGTGAAGGTAGGCACCCCGCAGCCTTACAACCTTTTTGATACAACAACACCGCCGGTGAACGTCCCGATCAAGAACACGACGGGTTGCTTCCATCGCCCACCACCGTCGAACGCGATCCACGAACTCGTACGGTCAACTAAACTCGGGCCTAACACCCTCGCGACCCTACCACAAGGCGACCACCACAAACTGACCACCACCATACATGCCGCTGGTTGACCCGCAACGTGGCCTCAACCCGACCCGCAACGCGCTAAACGCTAGCTCTCCAAGGAAAACTCTCACTAATCACATTCTAAAAACCTAGCGCCTTCTTAGCTCAACTACCCTCTTCATTCCACACTACTCGTGACTTATCCCACAAACATAGCTCACGGCACTATGCACTCCTATAAGCGGTCAAACATAAACATACGCCTTTTACTCGAGACGGCCTTACCTCTAAGGTCTCTACGCATAAAGCTCCGAGGCTCACACTTTCTCTATCCCCAAATCTTACTCTGCTAACCCACCATGATTTCTAATCACAACTAGCACACCGCCATCGTAACACAGCACTTAAGGTATACTCACCTTATCATGTAAACAAAACTCTGTAGGTTAAAGGTATGCTCACAGATTCACCGCTTCACTCTCTTAGTCGCTCTAATCAAACTCGCCCCGTAGGCGATAGGGGAAGGTGACGAACTACCCACCGATCCTCAAGGCTAAGTCCTCCTACTGTGACACTCTTTCGACATCGCACTGACGGCCATAGTACAACAAGCACTAACTAAAAGACGACATTCCCGACGACGTCACAACCAAGAACCTAAGCCCCGAGTTCTAACCAACTCCCGCATACCCCAATGTCCCGAATCCGCGAAGACCACTGCATTGTGGATGTGCATAATCAAATGGCCGCGAGGTGACTCGCCAAAGTTACCAAAGCGACCTGGCCGCTCGCCCTCTTCTCGCCCTTCGTTAACCCGGCCGATCTACGCTCGCCGCGCATAAGCCCGCATACGGGCCATGCTCAAGCCTAATCAAGGATTACTTTGCACAACCTTTCTTAGGTAGTCATCAAGACTCGCGATACATCGGATACTCTCCGTAGCCAAACCCATGGCTAGAATGTGGTTGCCTCTTTGCAATCTATATTCACCGCTCTTGGCCGCGAATCAAGGTTCAAATATCATGGTCAGCAGTAGGAACCGCCGCCACTGCTAAACTCACGGGCTAGTGACATCGCAGATCCCCAAATGAAGCACCTAACTCTGTGTGATGATTGGGCTCAGGCCCTCAGAATCCCTCTCGAACTCTACTCAGCCTCTCGGCCGCTCGCTCTCCCGCCCGGTTTTGCCTACGCGAGGCATAACGGCAGTGGAAAGAAATACGTTAGAGGTCCAACTTACAACACAAATTTCTAAGGCACGATCTCGAGTGAGAAGAATAGAAACTAATCCTAAATATCCTATAGCCTCGATTATCGGTGGCGCACAACACACCGATAATCAAGACTTCATCGGATACGGTTCAGTAGACACTTTCCGAGGATTAATCGCTCGATACCACTTTGTCACGACTGCCTCGCCCTGTGGATCGTGCCTACCCCGCACCCTAGTGACACAACATCGTAGTAATCAATGAACATAAACACATACATGAAACAAATGAAGTACAAACAAGAATCGAGGAAAACTTGCCTTTCTCGCATATATATAAATAACAACTTTTTCAATACGAATAGCTTAACTTTTTACAAACCCCGCCCACAAATGCATTTCGCACTTCTAAGAAATGATACGATAACAACGGCGGACAGGCCCCGCCATACCCTCGAATTTAAACACCTACAACAACAGGGACTATACCATCGATAAGCCTCGAGAAACGGAGCTTCTCAAACGCCGAATCAGGACCCTAAGAGCGAGGATCAACGATCGTGTACCTTTACTCGCGCAGATGAACGCAGCTCAAGGAGGTCAAGACAACGGTACCAAGTATGTGAAATCAAAATAATTCATCAGAAATGAAATCATAGTAGTCTATACAAAGCAGAGATACGTATGATAACCAAACTACGCTTCACCATAAATAAGCCATGCCAAGTCGTGACTCACGCCGAGTCATCACTCAAATTTAAGAACGGGTCTCACGCCCACAACATCAATCGTGCCCGTGGAATACCTTCCTCACCGCGGCAGCTTTATGATATACAAGCACCAAGGAATACACATGAACACCGTGTCCCACCTGTCCTAATAAAACAAAGCAGGCAGGCATTTAAGGCATAGCCGACTACTAACACCCACAAGCACCAACAAGTGTCATAAATCGTGTCATGATATCTCGTTTGCATCACATGATAACACCGGTCACGCCGCAAAGATCAAATGCGCGCGTTCAGCCCTCGAACTTTCCGCAGCCCGCATAGGCCAACCTCATAGGCCCGCATGAGGTATAACCTCGCATCGAGGGTAGCTTACCCTCGACATCGCCCCGACTCGCAATCGCATGCCACAAGGACCGCATGACCACAAGGGCCGTAAACTAACTCGAACTCCCGTAGTTCCGCACGGATCCCCGACCCGCATGCAGGTATTCTCAATCACGGTCCTGCATCGCCGAAGTCTACCCCGCATCGGAGGCAGCTTAACCTCCGACACAAGTCAAGGTGAGTGGTACAATACCAACATAACTACCGATAGTCAAACAACTTTAAGCGCAAATGAGGGAAAACCCCTTTACACTAACATCACAAGATACTAACACACGTGAAGATCCTAACATGTTTACTTATCAAATCAACAAGAAAGTATTACATGCGCTATCACAAACCAATACAATCAAGTTATTCACACAAGGTATTTTCTATTAACAAGTTCTGTATCTACCCTCAAAGTACTTCACACATTAAATCTTTAAAAGATCTGCTTTTTCTACATAAGTCACACAATAATTCGTAGTATAAAAAAGAGTGATCTGCCCTTTTAAGAAAACTAAAATCCTTACCTTTGTAAAATCAAGTAACAACATTATTTTCCAAACGCCCAAGTTTGCCTAATTTCAAATGCTCACGCTTTCTTATTTTAGAAAGGTTTCAGAGTTCATAGTCTTATTCATTTAAGAATATAATTTCTTTAAACAACTGAGATACATAAGCCTTTTATGAGTAGGATATTCTTGTTTATAACAATCTTATTACAGAAATGATCTAGGAAATATCATTTTGTCTCATCTTAGCTTACATGCAGACGGAAGTTTCTACCGGTTTTAATAATACTTAATTAATCAAAACATTTTTATTAACGCCGCATGGTTTGTCGATACACATTGATTTCCAATCAAGAAACATTATCCCTTTTAAAAATCAAGTACTCATTACTCACGAATGAGGTTTCACACAAAATTCATATAATTCATTTAAGTTAAGTCTCTTATCTTACAAGATCAAGTCTCTTAACTTCTAAAATAAATAAATCATTCGCTTTATCTCTCTTCTTGCCGTTATACCTAACTTCCCATAAAGCTAGTATAACTTTAAGCTCTTAAAACCAAGTATTACTCTTCTTTAAAAACAGTTTAATTCTCGAACTACTTCAAGATTATTATTATTCGCTTAAGTCAAAAGACATTGCATAACCACGCTCAATTAACACACGCACGCTCACCGTACTACATAGTTATACACACATCATGCTAGAAGAGATAGGAAGAGGTTCTACATACCTCGCGACGATTATCGACTATTAGCAAAACGCCCATCGCTATAACCCTGGCTAGCTCGTTCACCTTTCTAAGAGCACACGCCATCGCAGTAACATTCAACCCATACAGTTATACAAGTCTATCAAAGTCTAGACTACTCAGAATAAATCTAGACGCAAGATCCTACGAAATTGCCCTTCCCTACCCGACAAACTACACAAGTTCATCAGAATACATCCCATGTAACTACGTCACTTCTCGTCAAAGCTTAAGTCCAAGGACATTGCCACAACACTAAGTTCAAGACTATATATAGTATACTTCAACTATATATTCTAACAACATGTAATTCCAATTACAATAGGGACAAGATAATTACCTCGGATAAGCCCATAATTATCCAAGTTAAAAATGTCGATCCTCGCAACGCTTAGCTCCAACTCCGAGCGCCCAACTCCGCTCTAAACCACCCTTAGAAGTTCTAACTAACTTCTACACAATACTCCAACCGACCATGGAGATTTTCCTGTGGTTTTGCCAGGATCAATGGGAAGTATAATAGTATTTGGCTTTTCAGATAGATAACCTTAGAATACAACAAGGTATACAGCCACGGTAATTGGGGCATTATAACACTACTTTGAGAGTATTTCGACACCCCAAAGGGGGGTATTATACGAAAGCAACTAGAGTTAGTGGTACATTCTACTAGCACCATTGAGGGTGCTCTCTACCAAGGCCTCTAGAGGGGAGGCCTCTGGCTGAACTCAACACAAAGTGGAGGGAGAAGGAGAGCTTTCAAGACTCTAGGCAAATTTGTGGATGAATTTGTCTTCCAAAGCGGGTATTTATAGTCGGGCGGGCGCCAACCAACGGCCAAGATCATGCCAAGTGCAAGGCAAGTGTAGGCCAAGATCTTGCCAAGTGCCCCTTAACCAACTAACACACAACATCCTACCTACTCCATGACAAAATGGCCAACTTTCGCCAAGCTTGACCGCCTGTTGTTCCAATGAGAGGTGACAAGTTGTCGCCTCTCATTGGTCCAAAATGTTTCGCCTCTGAAAAATCCGCGAAAATAAAATATGGCATAGCCGAAATTCCCTACGTAAAGTCGTGGAAAACGCTTTCGAAAAAACGACTCTAACCGTGTCAGGCACAAAATTAAATCGCTCAAGCCTACTTGAAGTTCGAAATTTCACGACGCCCCTCGCGCATACTGGAAATACGGTATAACATATATCTACCATCTCGCTTCGTGTTTGATATCAAGTCGCGTACTGATTTTCACCGGGCCCAAAGGGTCGGAGAATTCCTGCACGTGTTTCCGTAAGACCTTCCGCATCCTCCCGAGAGTGAGATCGAGTTTTGTATAGACGCTGCCGTGCACACTCACTTATTTCCATTCCGCCATACGTAATGGCACCTCGCC